>JAPSES010000258.1:18370131-18388461 GCA_029822895.1 Maxillicosta whitleyi
GAACCACTGCAGTACTGACCCATGGAAGGATCAGAACTATTTGTGCAGTTAAATCCACTGAATGTGTCCTGGAATCAAAACCAAAGGTGGTCCAGTCAAATATTGCATGTGGGACTTTTATTTTAGCCGGACAGTGTAGTATTCAATGAAGAGAATTCAGTTATCTAAAAAGCTTATTACATTTCCAAAAGATGGAGAGGATAAAATTCAATTGATGCCTATCTCCAGTTCAGAAGCTTGAAACTGTACCTGTTCGATGACGTAGAAGGCAAACTGCAGCCGCTGTCTCTGCAGCATGGGGATGAGGTGTTGGAAGAGGATGGGCAGATGTTCATGACGGTTTCTAAATGGAATCAGGATAGCAACCTACAATGCAAACACAAGAGGAACAATTTGTTCAACATGCTCCAGTTTTATTAAAATCCATTCTGTCGCACTGGAAAATGCTTGTTGCAATAGTAACGGACTGAAATTTTGATCGTTGTACTGTTGTTTACCTTCCAGCGAGGCCTGCAGTCCTTTGGTTTCCAATGACCTCCGAACTCAATATCAAAAATCTTGGAGAACTTCAATTCAATCTCCTCCATAGGGATTTCTGTCATGTTCACTTCCATAAGGCCCTCTGGGTGGGGGGGGGGAGACAAAAAAATGAATTCAAGTTCATTATCAGTAACTTTAATGACAGCTGTTACGTGTTGGGGGACTCACTCATAGAAGGTAATCGCTCTGGGCAGGGGAGGTTCTGGGCATAACTGAAGTTCTCAGGGAGGTATGTGGTTGGCTGGACCAGGTATTCACTGGAGTTTGTGCCATCAGGATAATCTGCAGCAGAACAGAGCAGATGACACCAGGTGCACTGACACTTCAACATCTCCTCTACAGTTCATGTGGCTGGTGAAACTCACCTGTCCCATTGAGTGTACTGTTTTTGTTGGTGTACAATCGAATCATTTGGCCAATAGTCCTCACATTGTCCCTCAGCATGATGCCCTGAGCCTGCACCATGAAGAAGTATGTGTTGGCTGAAACAATAAGAAAAGGGAAGTTAAATCACTGCATTATAAACTCTAACTCTTTAAATAGATTTTAGGCCCGTTTCCACCGCAGGAACTTTGTGCATTACCCTCAACTTTCAAAAGCCCCAGTGCTGAAAGTTACCCGGGTAAATGACTTTCCCCTGGCCCTGAAGTTACCCCAAGAAGTTCCTGGTAGGAAAGTCGTACTTTCCAGATTACAAGGAACTCTTAGGGGAAGAGCTGTGTGCTGGAGAACAGCGATTAGTGGACTACACTTGCAATGTCGGCAACAAAAAACGACCACATGTATTTAATCCGATTTGTATAAATTACCCTGAACTTTCGGGTACGGTGGAAACGCAGTTACCAGGAACTTTTTTTGGTAAAAGAGTTCCTGGTAATTGCGTTTCCACATTAAGTTCCTGGGCTTTTGGTGGAAAAGGGCCTTTTGTTTTCATTGCCTTTGGGATCGTTGTGAAGAACATTAAATTAAAAAACAACTATTACACATTACACACTTTGTTTTCCATGTAATTGTTGCTATTGCTTCATGTTGACATATTTCATAGAAAGAAACATCTAAATAATTTAACTGTAGCAACAACAGAAAAGATGCTGCAACCCATATAAATACAGCGATAATCAGCTGATAAAGGGTTTTCAGAGCGGCAGGAAAATAAATACTCCATAGGTTTCTCAGACATTCCACAGAGCACATTTCTTTTCTTGAAATAACCTTTCTCAACGGGAGGGGTCATCTATTATTAGTGAAAATGGAACCGCATGTTCACATCAATGATTTAGTCAGATTTGTTCTGCATTTCTCTTAGCTACATGGTAAAAAATACACCAAAATCATACAAAAGTGTATTGTTTTAAAGAATGACAAAAGCAATTTGCAATTAAGCCCTTTATTGACCAAAGGAAACTGTAAAAGGGAAAAGGTTGCCCTGACTCCTAAGCTGCACATTCACAGCATTCCAGGCAAATATTCAATGTACAGTAAACATTAATGACTGAATTCATGACTCAGTGCACAGTCAGTTTTAGAAAAATAAAACCACAGATCTTATATCAGAAGAGGTTAACTTCTATAATTTTAAGTCTACTAGAAACCTCCACCTAGAGCTGATCTTTCACACAATCCATGAGCTAAGAATTCTATGGGTGTTGCTCTACTTCTTCCCAATCAAAACAAATAAATTCAGTCCACTGTGTTACTTGCTGAACTGCAATAAGGTCGGATGAATAGTCTTAGACAGTAAAGGTTTCATATGTAGTGGCTGATGATTCATGGGTTCCTGCACTCCATATTATCTTACATACCAGACCTTTTCACAACATGCTAGCTTGTTGTGCTTCAATAAATCCTGACTCAGGTGCAAATTATGCATTACTGTGCAATTGTTGTATGATGATTTGGTTTTGCAATTTTGCTATAGAGCAATCTAGTAAAAAAAAAAACTAAGTGGTTCCAGGCACATCAAACCCCACCCCCATATTGAAGCTCATTTTGGCGTTAATCCAGCTGACGTCATCATGACTGTGTATGGTGATATCAGCATATCAGTTACCTCTATGTAAGTGCCAAGTTTGAAGTAAATTAAAACAAAATGTATGTTTTTATAGACATTTGAAATTTCCCATTATAAGTAGATGGGAGAAAAACTATTTTTTTTTTTTTTTTTTTAGAAATTCATTAAAAAAATAAAACAAAATCATCTTTGACCTATCTATAAACCCAATTTGGTATGAATTCAAGCTGCTTCAAACATATGAAATTATGCCTATTATAAGTAAATTGGGGGGGGGGGGCTGATTTTAAAAAATTTTAACTTTGGCCTACATTTCCTAAAATGCAGTGACATCTATTCTGTGTCACTGGCAAGACATAAACCTAAAGCAGCAGACAAACAGTTTTCAACCAAAAACAACAACAACATGCCTCCCCTTCCAGGGGCTGGGGTAATAATATAGTAAGGCACCTTCATAAAAGTAACATTAACCTCACAATTCAGTGAGTTTGCAATGCCAGTCAGGAGCATGTTTGAAGGTCTAAGACCCATTATTGGTAATTGGGGATCAGCTTAGTAGATGATATTTCACTGACAGCAGGGGATGATATTAATCTGTTGTGTAATATAAAAGGGTTTTTTCATGAATGTTTATGACTGAACTTATTCCAGATCAATGTATAAAAAACTTAAATACTTCAAATAAGGTTAATATAGGTTCCCTGGCACAGAAGGGGGATGAATAACAACAAAAACAAAATAAACAAAAATACATCAAAATATTGGTATCAGTTGAAAATATTGCAATCTATTCATCTGTAATTATTGGAATTTAGCCTATTGAAGAAGGCATCAAAACTATGTCACTAGCCTATTATTCAGTAGTTGATAGTTCTAGATTAGAACAAACATATACAGTGAAAACCATATTACTAACAATGGCATCTATGTTTTGTAAACAAATCAAGCTCCAGTCCTTTCATATTCAGGATTTTGAGATACTGAGAATAGCTAACTTTGAATACCACCGAGTGATTGTTGATCTCGACCCAAATAAAATGACTCTAGATGGTGTCTTGTGTACCATTTACAGTGTTCTGCTCTACACTGTAATATCCCCATCCTACTCTGTGTCCTGTAATCCCTCCCAGAGTGTAGAGCTGTCCAAGGCAGACAGCTGCCTGATGTGATGCTGCACATCTGGCTGCTGTCAGCTTTGCCTGCTGCTACAATGAGAGTCACAACACAAACACAGAAGGTGGCAAATGGGTCCTCGAAAGCAGCTGACATTGTGTAACAAACAGCACTTTTGCCTAATGCTACTCTTCTGTAAGGCAGACGGTCAATACAGCTTTCACTGATATCTCCATTTGATTTATTTGAGCATTCAAGGAACACTGCTTCTAATGAGTTGATAATAACAGCCTGAGCAGAAAAAGAAATCTGAAAAGAAATCAGAGAAAAGGCACTTCATAAAAATTGTCTTTTTTTTTTTTTTTTTTGAGGTTACAAATTCAATCATCTGTGCATCAGAGTATGCCACAATGCAAATTTCTACCAGTTAATTCATCAGTTTCCCTTTTCCCTGGAGCAATGTACTAAAAAACCATGATAGGAACTTTATACTACATTTTGCATCCAAGTTATTACCATGCGTGGTTCCTGTACAACTGCAAAATGAACTCATCTTGCACATTAAAAGCATACAATTGAAACCATTTCAGTCATTAAAATACAACACTAATCACACTAAAATATAAGCTACACATCTCCATCTGTACAAAAGCACATAAACTCCATGTGTTGGTCCAAAACAAGCCTGTTAAAAGCATAATCTTCCGTCAGTAACATAGTCTGAATGTCCCATCAACATGGGTCTTATATGATGTCATTTGCACACAGATGTTTGACATAGCTGAAATACAACATTTTAATATTACAACTAAGGCAGAACAATAGTATCAGTTACAATATGACTGTACAAATATAGTGACCGAATAGCAGGTGCAGCAAGTCTTTAATCAAGTAAAATGCGTCACAAGGTACCAATATAGCCTACATAAGCAGTTTGTGTTTGCCTTTGTATGACAAATGCTAGATGGTTAATAAAAGAATATTAAATGTCCTACGACTGCTGTCTAAAATGTCATCATGACAAATTAGATATAACCATCCAGATTGTACAATCTCACAAATACAACAACTTTTGATAAAATGACAAAGCTGCACAACCACAGATGTTTTATTTGAACTTACACATGGCACATATATCATCTCTTACTATGTATCCATGTACACACTGTTTGGGTACACAGCAGATTGTTTGCGGAGTGGCTGTTATCTCCATTCTGCTCCACCTGCAGCTTATGCAAAGAATAGTGTTGTTTGAGTCGGTGAGCTTTTGTTCTGGTATTGTGTTGTGTGTTCCGTTTCTGTACCCAACACAGTGCAATGAAGCATCATGTTTGTCACAGAGTTTGTGTGATACTGCTAAATCAATGTCTATGTGGTAGAGCAGCAATAAGGAAGGGATCAACTTAATAACCAGCAAACCTCAGTTGATGTTTCAGTCCTCCTTTTGTCAAAAGGACATTCCAAAGTGTTAGGAACATGAGGTCACATTCCATTGAACATTGTTTAAGACAGGCAACTTTCCATAAAAATTATGAATTCTAGAAAGTTAATTATAAACAAGCAGAAATCACAATGCCATTTTCACATTGTTCTTCCAGTGAAAATGAGCAACAAAAATAACTCCCAATGCAATTATGTCTCATTTTGCTAAATCTGTCAAAATTAGGGGTGTAACGGTGGACTTGTTCGTACACAACCGTTTTGGTTCAGGGACTTTGATACAATACGGGGTGGACCAAGTGAATACATGAAGCTTATGTGAAGAACTAAAACACTCAGAAATCAGGGCGGCAGCAAGCAGAACCCATGTGTAGTTTCCCCTGTCTACAAACAGCAGCAGCATTGCTGCAAAAAAACACACCTCATTTTCAGGCTGTAGTGCCGGTGGGGGGTGGGGGTAGTAACATGACAACAGAGACTATAACAGAGGCACAGAAGCTGGGTTGGACGTTCGAAGCGTGTTATGTTTCACTTTTGGTTTTCGACAGTTGCGGAGTGCACTCGCCATACCTCCCTTTCACTGGTCTCCTTCACTGTACTGAAATCATATCGAAAATGCATCGAACCGGAGACCCCTGCACCAAAAATAGACCGAACTGACATTTTTCTGTACCATTACACCCCTAGTAAAAATAATCACATGATTTGTGCTTCCAATTTCAACTGCACTGAAACATACTGAGCAGAGCCTTTAACACTTGTGAAGAAACTAATAGAAATATTTTTGATGTTAATCTGTTTTCCTGACTAAATGACTAGTTGTTTGCCATATAAAACATGACAACATAGTGAAAGATGTCAATCACAGTTAAACAAAAAAAAAACTTTTTCTAAGTTACTCCAAATGGATAGATTACAAAATTAATTAATCACATTTAATTACAGTACTTAGCAGTTAACATCCAATACATTGCACCTCGTTGCTTTACTTAGTATATAGTTACAGCGACGTCTGGATAGACTAATATGGTGGAAAGATGCATTATGAATGAGCCGTAAATCATCCCAAAAACAACAGTGACCTAATACTGCTCATCAGTCTTCTTATTGTTTGGGAAGTTACACCAGCTGCGTGTTTACTGACGTACACATGAATGAGTAAAGGGGGATGATAAGAGTCTTATCTTAGAGCAGCAGGCAACCATAGAATGAGCGGTGGAATCGGGCTGGTGGGGTTAGGTCAGGTCACGTCAGAGCAGAGCACATGGGATGGTAGATGATGAAAACATACTAGCGGCATCAGAAATGACAGTCAGCACATCGCAATTCCCAAGGACAGGAAACCAGGCTGAACTGATTTGTACAGTTAATCTGTGCATATTTTACATACTTTTGACATATACTTCAGAGGGTTTAATTTGTTAAACGGGAGAAAGATGCAGTAATGCACGAAATGACGGTCCTCAAACTGAATCCCCTGCTGGACATTGAATAAAGCATAGAAGTGAGTAATGATGGCACACTGAATAGGAATCCCCACAGTCCACACTTACCCCAACAGTAGCATAAAAAAAAAAAAAAAACTCACAAAATGAAACAAATATCAGCACAATACAGCAATAACGCACACTGTAAGCCCACTGATATCAGGTTATGTTCATTAACAACTCATCTATTAATACGTTTGTCTAGTAACTCTTCCCACTCTAAATCTTAGTATATATCTATCACTATAGGCAACATGTTTTCTTGTCTACCAACCCAAAAAGAAAACATTTACAGGGAAATGAAAACAGGGAGAGGCAGGAAAGTGGAACAGGGAAATCATTTCCTCCAAAAGATATTGTTTATGACGTTTTTTGGAAGCCCTTGTCTATCACAATGAGCCAAAATCTCCTGTAGCTGCTTTGCAAGGCTGAGATCTTATCATTTCTACAAAACATTATGTGATAAATCAATTTTTTGGCAGTCAACAGAATTTAGCGAGACAAAAGTGTCTATAAATGATTTGTATTAGTACAAGTTGGTATCTCTAAAGTTATACATTTTGGTTCAGGGAAACTATTGCACAACATCATTATTAATATCTTTGGTTTAGAGGGTGGATCACACTGGGATCAAATACTGGTATTTTTAATAAAACATACACATGCTCTTAAACACTCCTGTCACACAATGTCAGTACTTCTTGGAACAATGGCACACATGCAAATAAATGGCAGTTGGAATCAGTATATTTGTGTGTTAAAGTCAAAACTCCCTAGAAGTTGACTGAGATACATAAAGTCAAGGATTTATCTTTCTCACAACACACCAGTCCGTTCTTTGTCAAGTGAGTTTAGGAGGACCACCTGAACACAGAATGAAAGAGTATTTAACAAGCAAGGAGTCTTTCCCCCCCATTTTTCTATGATAATCAGGATTGGCTGTAACCCTTTAATGTGTGTAAAGAACATATGTGTAAATTATTATCCTTGTGTTCCAAGTAGGTCCACTCACTTGTTTCCTTCTGCTAATACACTTGCTCTCAATGTGAAACTGAACTTAAGTATGAGTTAACTTGCCAGGTATTGCAATCTATGGTATGCCGTCTTGTGTTTCAAACACCTCAAAATATATGCTCCAGTGACTCTAATTTAATGTGGCTATATTCACCAGATTTCATAGCTCACAGATTGGAAAATCCAATTAAATAACAGCCAAATCTGATATAATACTCGATATAATTTAATTGAGTTAAGTTCTGTGACACTGACACCACAATTTAGTGTATAAATATAGAATTCCTAATTCCCTTCCCTAGTTGTATTGAATCCTTTTCAGTTACACATGTTTATGCAACCCCTTTGATGGCCCTATAATGGATAAGTTATTGCAGATTCATGATACCATTGCCGTCATGGACCGGATATTGTAATATTAAAGTTACTTGAATTACTCTAATTTCCAACCGTGGTGTCTGTTGTTCATCTTAATACTTGAACATGCTCATAATGGTAATAACACAAAATGCCTTCATAAAGCAAAAGCATACAGTAAATACAGGAGAGACAGAGTAACTGGTATTATATTTTGCCATGATTATCTGGGACCATCACATCTTTTGTAAAGGATCTTTAAGTACAAAATAAAATCAATGAATTACGTTAGTGACAGAAAACGTCTTGGTGCTTGACATGCAGACTCAAGATCCCATCATAAGTTCTCCAATACAACCTACTGACAAAATTAAGTCCATCCTCCACAACACCAGATCGTCTGTTCTCCGCCTTATCTTTTTGTTGTTTATTGACAATCAATCTACCAACCCTCAAGCTACACAAGTCAATTTCCCCATAACTGCATCTCTGCTGAAGCATGAAAGCCAATGATTGCCAGTAAAAGCACATGCTATCAGCAGAAAAAATAAGCTCCACACACCACCTCTTCTCCACAGCATATGCGATCACATCAGAAGTTCTTCGGAAAGCTGATAACTGACAGATGCCATGAACATAATGATAACCAGGAATTCCCTGTCCCACTGAAGCCTAAAACAAGCATCATCTCCATCCATGCCAGGGAGGGTGTGCATATCTACAATCCAATCTAATTCATCTGTATTTTGATGGTATCTGAGGTATATTTCATGGCTAAAGCATCCATTATAATTATACTGAGCATAGGATCTAATTTCCGGTCAAAGCTTAATTACAAATGACAACATCAGTGGACATCTATGCTAATTTAGACTGACATAAGCTTCTACAGTGTTCACTGTGAGCGGGTTTGATGTGCCCTTTGTACTTGATGACATTACCCGCTGTACTGACCAGCTCTGAGTCACCTGGACAGAATCCCATGAATATAACACTGGCAGCAATGATCAGTTCATTCATTCTCCGATCAGCGGTGCATCACTAACTTAACAGCATGACAACGATCCACTCAACACAGTTCTATATCATAAGGCATTCCCTTAACAAATATACCCCACAAGAGAATATGCTTGCTTTTAAACATCGGAAATTTATCGACCGCTAACGGGACATAAAGGCTTGCGGTGCACTACTTAGCTTTAAGCTAATTAGCCTGCTAGCCGACTGGCTCGGTGTTAGCTCATACCGTGACAGCAGCTGGAGCGTGTTGTGCTGCATGAGATAATCCACACATAAGCACATTAACTGTTGCCGTATAAAGCTGTGAGTGTAAAGTACTTAGCTTTAAACCTCTGTTAACTAACCTATTCCAGGAGCCACATAAATGAAGTAGAGACAAGTGGTGGACATGGAGAAGAAGAATATGAAGGCCAAAAATGATCGGTTGGACATTCGCAGCAGCCGCCTCCAGTTCACCATTTTGGCTTAGGCCCGCTCCTCTTTCGCCGATATGAATCCCATAAAATTCCTTTTTGGATTTAAAAAGTCCTTAAATACATAGACAATGTCAATTGTGTGGTCATGGAAAAAGCTGCGCCGCAAAACCACAGAAATGCAGCGCAGAAAAAGGCTGAAGCTAGCGGGGCTAGCTGGCCTGCTTTCCCCTGCCAAGAAATTTCCAGATGGAAAAAGCAGGCCTGTAACGTTAATATCAGGCAACTGCAAGCCTCATAGAGCACCGCCGCTTAGGCATATTGAAACTGTTACTGTACGGGCGTGCAGCTTAGCGGGTAATACTTTCAAGGGTTTTCGTGGTAGTCTTCCATAGTTACGGTGTGGCCAGCGAGGCTTTTTATCGCTAGCATTGAAGGTTGGTGGTCAGCGAAGGGGCAGGACCGCTCAGCCTTCACCCACACAGTCTACTCTCGGCCGGTGCGATGTTTCCAACACAGTCGGCGCAATACTTCATTAAACGGCGCGCACAGGAGTCCAGTCATGCCACCGGGTGTCCCCACACGGATTCCGGGCTGTCGAAGTCTTCAAGAGACATATGTGCAGGATGGTATCCGAAATCTAAAAAAAAAATCTAATAAAAGATAACGTTCTATCTATCTATCAGGTTTGACTCCTTTTCATTTTCTGCTGGCACTGCAGACACCGTTTCCGGTGGGTGTAACACCCCCCTCCCCCGCGTCGCCATGGAAACCGTGCGCGAGGCGCAGTCAGGGGTGCATTGAAGTGTCTTCACGTCCTTTAATACTGAAAGCATCACACACCCGTTTATATTAAAATACCACAATATGAATGCAATTTACATTTCAATGCACATTTATAATATTTAGAAATTTAATTTTAAAAAGTTATAGACGTCTTGGTGAGATGACAAAATTAATACGTTGTTAATTTATATACAATTGTAATGCAGTATAGCCTATTTTAAAGAATATTGGGGTCAATATGGAATTTATAAGTCTGACCAAATATATTCCTAATGTTTTGACAAAAATAAGTCTAAATGTGACAATGCAAGAAGTAAAAATGCAATATCAGGAAGAAAAAAAGGTGGAATATAATTTGAAAACCTTTTTAAACTACGAAAATATCATAGTAAACAAACTGCCAAAATTCCTGTTTGTTATAAATATAGTAACCTAGGCCAAGCAGCTGCTGTCTCTATTTGACAAACAGATGTTTTTTGTTGAGTCAAATGTTGCAAGTTGATTACAAAACGGGTATGTAGTGAGGCGTTGGCCTGTGTATAATAACTTCATAAATACAAATATACTTTCAGGATCACAACAGAGACCAGGGCAAATGTGGAAATACAATAAGTATTGTGGAGTTGTAATGCTACATACTGTAATTAAGGTAATAAATTGCCAATAAATTTGTCAATTTAGCCTTTTTAGTATACTTCAAGGAGGTTTAGTTTTCTTTTCTTTTTTGTTTATTTTCAATATATGCATGGACTATGTGCCTCCTTGTACTACAGACATAAAAAAACAGTACATGTACAAGAATAAAAGGTAAATGTTAAAAAAAAAAAAAAAAAAAGTAAACAGGATATATGATTACAAGTAAGGTGCATTGTGTTCAGTAAAGGGCTGTGGGAACAGTATGACCATTATTTGCTGGTGGTGTAAACAAGATGTGCAACCATACAAAGGAAAATGTGTGTGTGTGTGTGTGTGTGTGGGGGGGGGGGGGGGGGGGGTATCTTTAGAGGCTGAGCTCAATCAGTTGAGTGAAAAGATCCTGGGATCCACAGATCAGGTGTCTGAGGATGCTGAGATAAAAGCTCTTTCTAAACCTGGTTTACCTGATTCTCAGACACCTGAATCTCATTCCCAGGGGCAAGAGTGACAATAGTCAGTATATAAGGGAGGGGTCTCTGTGAGTGTTTTGTCTGCTCTACGTACTGCATTTGCAGACTGAAGTGGGGACAAACTGTTCTCCTACACATGTTGACCTGGATCTCCAGAACATGGCCCTCTTCAGCCTCCTGAAGAAGAAGAGTCACAGGAGAATCACTGCTGTGTCTACCAAACAGCAGAAATGTGTTCATATCATATTATAGTCCAGGAAAGGAAGCTGGTGGAGAGGGATGTGGACAGCGGTGTGAAGGGTGGGGATGCCCTGAAATATGTTTATTATTACCATTATTATAATTATTATTATTGTTGTGGTTGTTGTTATAAGTGATGTGATTAGTGGTAAACCACTACTTCCTGCCTCAATCTGTGTGTTACATTCAAGTGCAAGAGGCAAGTGGGTGAAACTAGTTGCCTTTGTTATTTGTTTCCTTTCACTATTTAAGTTTTTTTCTGATAACGCAGTGAAAAGGAATATCATGAATCAGATGCCTTTCAGTGAAAAACTAAGATACATTATAAATATATAACCCATAAAGCTCCAGTGTGACTTATGAGGTAGTTCCCAAATGATTTTTTTTTTTTCTCTTTTTAACCTTTCCAATGTGATTTATCACCATTTTTATAATAATTGGCATTTTTTAAACTTAGTAAAAATCAAGTATTTTCTTCTATTTAATTTACTGATCATGTAGACGTTCATAAAAAAGCTCAGATTAAAGTTGAGGGTTATCATATCCAAAATAAAGAACACTGAAGAAAAATTGACTTTTTAATGATATATATATTATTAACTGAGCACAAACCCAGTGTGTCCATTCACTGTCATTGATTCCATGGGTTTACCAGTGAATCAATGCTGTAGAAGATGATGGTGTTTCCATGGTAACTATGGGGCCTCTGAATGTCCAAATGGGTCATATCTGAAGACCATGAAAAGATGATAAACTGTATTTTACACCAATTATTTACATGTATTGATAGGATTAGTGGACCAACAAGTATTAACCATTTGACATTAGTAGATGATTTTGGCCGATGGTGGTTGTTTGTGTCATTATAGTTTATCTTTCATCAAAATAAACCAAACAGTTGAAGTTCTATTGACCATCTTATTTTTTTCTTGTATTTATCCGACCAGTAAAATGCTTGAACACATTCAGAGTAAACCAAAGAAAAATTCCAATGATGATGACAAAGTGTAATGAAGTTATGATCGACCCTTTTATCCCAAATGCAGGAAATACCCACAGTAAAAATACAGTTTATGAGAATAAGTGATTGTGGGTTTATCCACATAGGCCAACCCCAAAACCAAACTTGAACTACTCATAAAAAGGTGAGGTTTATCCTCAGTGTATTTTGGTTTTTACAAGAGCAAAAACTCCAAGAATAAAAACTAAATGCACAGTTTGGCACCCAATACCTGAGATTAACTTCACAAATATAAAAAGCATCATTCCAGAAGCTAGTGAGCAAATTAAGCCAATGTGTCCTATGAAATAAACCTTTAGTGTCACAGCTTGAAATGAGCGGTGACAGATACAACGGATACTCAGACTATTATGGGACAGTGTCGGTCTATTTACTAGGTATTGGGACTAAAATTTTTAAATGTTCCTTTGAGGTGCAGGGAATTAAAACTAAAAGACTTCTGCATGTATTTTAATTTTACTTTTTTCTCATTCTATCTGTTGGAACCATCGGTATCTTGTTTGTTTGTTTGTTTTTATTTAAAGATCAACATTTAAAACCAAGTACAAAAAGGAAAAACTATATATAAACAAGAAGTGAAAAAAGTATTTGAAAAGGAACTGAATGAAGTTCAATAAATCAGCTGCTTCAGGGTATTATTTTTAAGTCTGTATAATATAAGTCTATAATACTTTTAGGAGTCTTAAACATACACGATAAATGTTTGAGATGCAAAAATTACATTGAAAATATTATCAAGTGTGTCAAAATCATTTTAGGTCAGGGGCCACATACAGAACAATTTATCTTAAAATCATCAAACTAGTAAAATAGTATAAACAGAACATGCACTTTTAATCCCACTCAGCCATATATAGTGTAAGATTCTGTTGAAAGTTACTGCCCTATAACTTAGATTAGATTGTCTTTGTATAAAACTTATTACATACATACTGTATTTGTATCTGAAAATACTCAGATATTATAACTGTACAAGGCCATTTGAATCTGAAAACGTAGGTCAAGGTCAACTATTTTCAATAGGCTTCTGTTCCATGCCTAGATGCATTTGCAGTATAAAATTGATCCCCATATGTCAATGCATTCTTCAAAATAATGTGATTATGTCGTTGGAAGCACAGACAAGACAATACCACGTCAGCCAGAGGTTGGCTGAGGGGTAAATAAAAACTGATAAATAATGATGACAACTCTGTGTTTTATAGTGTTGTGTGAAAATAGTTCAATTATATGATGAAAATGTTTACATTTACAAACTACATATTCACAAAAAGATGTGAATAATCTAAACAACCTGAAATTTATTGAGATAAATGTGTATTTTAACAATATTTTACCTGTTACTAAATGTTTTGTGCCTTTGTAAACAAGAAGCTGAGGCCTAATATTATAGAAACTGCACTTTTACTCTTTTGCACTAAAACAAGATACATTTGTAGTTATTATTTCTACATTTATTATGCTAATTTTACTGTGAGCCCTCAACTAAAATTACTGACACTCCTGCTTTAGACGTTGCCATTACATTAGTTTGTACTTTATAGATATAATAGATTAATCACAGTACTTTAAACTATTACACAGTTATTTTTATTTTTTTTAAAAAAGCTGAAGCATGTGTAGTATTTATGCAGTGAGGTCTCAGCGGTTGCTTTGACCAGAATCAAACTGAAGCAACATTCAATTATTATGCTCTTCACTTGTGGAACAAACTAAATTAGGACCGAAAAAACTATTGTTTACTGGAGCCTTTGCATAAATTCTTCATCCTTTTTTTCTTAATTTGCTTTTATTAATCTAATATCTTGTTCTGTTGATGATTTTATATTTTTTCTATCATTATTTTGTTATTGTCCCATTGATAATTTTGTCTATATTCTATGATCCTAATGTAATTTTCCATGTCTTCACTGTATTTTGTAAAGCACTTTAAATTGCCTTGTATGTATATGAATTGGTGCTATACTAATAAACTGGTCTTTTACTTTATGCTGCGATAATGTCCATGAATGTCTAAGGCAAGTTAAATTAAAGGGAGTGTGGAAAAAAAAAAACACCAATAGACAGATGTATCCAAAACCTCCAAATCACAGCAGGAGCAGAAGTGTTTGGGACAAAGTCATACTGATGTTAAATGTTCTTTGAAAAGGTACCTGTCCTACTGTTAGTTTAGGAGATGTGTCTTTGTGTTCTGGGTTTACTCCAAGCTACAGCATTGTCTAAACAGTATGCTCTAGGAGGTATAATCCTTCATTACCATCCACAGATGTACTGTAGATCTGTGCATTACTTGGCCTTAATCCCATACACACTGTACAGTTGAAGGGCAGCACTAACACCATCCTAATACTGTATATACCTGAAGTGTTGAACATATGGGGTGTGGGCCAAAACTGACCCATCACGTTTCTTTTAATCATAAATTCAGATGCTTTATTTTCTATTTCCAGGTGCCTGTTACTAAATGTGTTGTGTCTCTGCAGATCCACTGTGATCTCTAAGATGTAATGTGCAAATGATAAGCAAAATATGTGTTAATTTCAGATTTTTCAGGTTATTCTTGTTTGTGAAAGATTAGTTTGTATATGTAAAGATTTCCATAATGTAATTTTACTTTTAGCATTAAAACGAATAGAAACATTTGGAGTTGTCATTATTTAAAGGTTATTATTCTATTATTTTACTAGTCAGTCCCCACCGAGATCAAATTAGTCTGTCTGTGGCCCCTGAACGAAAATGAATTTGACATCCATGGATCACTGTATGTTCTTTATAAACAGATTATATACAAATAATGGTGTAATTAAATTAGAAATGTCATGCTAAAATTGTAATGGATGGTAGAACTAAGGTTTAGTTTTTGTTCAACTGAAGTGATCATTTCTTGCTTTTTAAATAAACAGATTACAAAAAACCTATGAAGGAACTCAACACAAATTCTGAAATCACTTCCATTTACTACAAAAGAACATTTATTAGCTCCCAAAATAGGTAGAATTTACAAAGGATAAGTTGAAAACCATGAAGGAAGTGTGAAAAACTGTGACATCTGGGTGCATCTACATTCCCGGACAAATGCAGGGCTTTGTTGACATGTTGTTGGATTTCTACATGAAGTGTTCATCTGTTGTTACTGGTAGAAGACAGTGATAGTTTTTGTGTTCGACCACAGTGTGCTCAGTGTGAACTAGCTGAGCTCCACATGACTGCAGTGTTTGTCTGAGCTCTTGGTCCCTCTGGAGGCTGGCGGTAGCACTCGCACTGTGCAGCTGTGCGGCAGTTTCAGTTGTTTTGTGACGCCTGCTGCATGATGACTGAACACAGACTCAACATCTGCAGGTACTCATCTGCACCGTCTGTCAGGCACTTATCCACCACCTGAAACACAAAGAGCAAACACAGTGAGGATTTCCAGAACACGGTCCTCCTTGTACTCGTCTCCATACAGTTTGCTCTCTGCAGTAACACACTGGTGGGTACTGTAGTAGCAGCTGATGACCACTAGAGGGCAGCGCGAATCACATACATACAAAGCAGAGAAATCCCATCCAAACAAGGAATGACTTCACATCCCATCTTTTTGTGTCATTAGCTGTTAACAATCAAAACATGTAGCTGACAAACCCATCAGTAAACTACTTTAAATTGTTCATGTGGTATTTTTTATGACTGCACAAAAAAAAAAATAAATCTTAACTTGCCTGCTCTCATTTGCCCACTGTTTTAGAAATGCACTATAATGAGGTTCTACGTCAATAAGAAATGTTTGTTCATATACAAAACTATTGTTACTTGAGTTTTAATGTGTTTGAGGGCAATTAATGATTATTTTCACTTTGCATCATAAAAAACATTTTAACCAAAATAGTTGATACAAAACACGCATATAGAAGACTATTGTTGTATCTATAGGTGAACCTCACCAATCTCACGTGTATCATATGATAAATATAACAAAGCAAAAATTAAGCAAGAAAAATATCACCTGTAGTATGGGATTTCATGATCTGTTGCGTCCTTTGTGTACGTATTATACATAAAATTTCAATTATTAGTCTGGTAGACTTTCATACTGTCTTCCACTTCCACTTGTAAATCAAGTAAACAAACAACTCCCCCTTGTCTTGATAAATAAATTATCTACAATAATTATTACAGTGTTTTATTCTTTTTAACAACACTATGTTTCCTGTGAAGCTGCTCCAAAAATATTTTCACAAAACCACTGTTATCCCCTGCTTACCTGCACAGGCATCTATAAAGACCTGACAGCTCAAAGCTCAATTTTTATTTAGAAATTCCAGTATTCAAAACCATTTAAAGCTTCAGATGATATACAGTAAATTACCAGAAAAAAAATTATTTGTGATTATTTGAATGCCAACTAGTCAGCAGCTAATATTTAATTATGGCAGAGACAGAAATGCACATTATTGAAACAGATCAATTGGAAACTGAATGTTTTTGGTGAGTGAATATATACTTTTCTTTCTGATATACGTTTTTATTAGTCCTTCATACAACAAAGGTCAGAGCAGTAATATGTTGTCATAGCAACCAAAATTATATCCCAGCACAGTTTTAGTGCTTTTCTGTCAGCAGAAACCACAATGTGGACATTGGGCCTGATACTTAACTACAAAAATTCATTTTTGTGTGAAGAAAATGACTGTCCGTATACATTACACACACCAGCATTTCACTTCTTGTATTGACAAAATAACATCCTTTATAAACTTTTACGGTTCTTTCTACAATTCTCAGTTCATATCCAGCGCAGTCTTACATCAAATGACTTCAATTAAATAGTCTTATTATGTAACTTATGCTCATCCTGTAACTGGAAGCACTGGATCAGACTTACCGCCATCTTGTCTGCGATGGCAGACTTCTGCTTGTCACCCAGGTCCTGCTCTATGATGGCTTCATGGAGCTGACTCAGGATCTGTGTGGCTGCGTAGCCCTCATCCACCACATTCTGACACAGGATACATTCAGAATGAGACAACAGGACTCATATTTCGTCATAATAATCTGAGTATCTCTTTAATGTTGACCTAGCCAGTACCTTAACTGCAACCTCCAGTTTCTCAAATGTCCCTCTGAAGCAGATGTTCAGCAGGTTGTCGATCACTTTAGGAGGTACGACCTGCAAAACAGTGCACAAGAAAAATATGACATGTTTAATAGTAACTTACAGCTGGACTCTAAAATACACACTGTCCATCAGTATTTGTCCCAGTCTCACCCCTGCTATTTCAATGATGGCGTGCTCTGTGATCTCCTTGTCAACGTTAAGGCGTGCAGCACTTTGCAGGAATGTGATGGCTTTCCGCAGGTCGCCTTCAGACACCCTCACCAATGCTGTTATGCCCTGCAACAACAAAGTCAGCAATTGGTTATTGAAGGGGACAAGGTGTGAAAGCAGCTCCACAGAGGTGACAAGTGGACCGAGTCACAAATGAGGGGAGCAGCATCAGGAACACACAAACCATCTGTGTACATCTAATGCCATTATCAGGTTTATTTATCAGTTGAGTTCTTTGGCAATTCCAATTTATGATCATTGAGTTATTTGTTCTGGGAGTGTCTATCTCTACAGTGGATATAGAAAGTCTACACACTAGGCTTGGGAATGTTAGTTGTTAGGCTGATAAAATATCCATCTCTGATCTGATATATTAAAGATACATGTGGCAGCACCCCACAATACGATTCACACCCAAATCACGATACAGAGCAATTAAGCACATTCTGATTCAACAAATTCACTCTGGTTAAT
>JAPSES010000258.1:18388561-18400756 GCA_029822895.1 Maxillicosta whitleyi
CCCCCCCCCCCCCCCCCCCCCCCCCCCCCCCCCCCCCCCCCCCACACAGGTCAGTCCTACTTATTCTACAAGTAGGTCTACACACTGTAGAAGAAAATCCCTTCATGCACTGATCTTCTGATTACCCCAGAAAGGTGCAGTGTCAAGTATAATTTTTTAATGTTAATGTTTATTTGCATTAATGATTCTGTGTTACAGTGCTTATTGGTCTTTTGGGCATAGCTACCTTCTGCCATTTCCTGCTGCAGCTGTTGCCGCTGTGAACGCAGGCCTGCCCTTGTTATTGATAGCTGAACAGTCTGCTTTCATGTAGCCATCCCACTTCTGACACCATGTGCAGCGGGTCTCTTCTTGTCATCTCCAAAGTTAAGATGACTAGTTGAACAACCAAAAAAGAAGGGTAAAGCACTTCCTTTAAAGTTTTTTTTTTATTATTATTATTATTGTAGTCTTCCCAAACCCAGTGATACTATTTACAGTGTAAAGTGGGTGCCACTGGGTGTGACATATAATTATTTAAACATGAGTATTTTCTATGAAACACATGGCACATTGGGTAAAAGCAAAAAAAACAAAAAAATACTAAAAATACTCCCTTCAACACCTCCCCTGTAGGTAAACCAAAAGAATATTCTCCACTAAACAGAAATGAACATAATTACCTCAAACAATCAATTAACTCATCAGGTGACCATTTTCGCGCCCCAGCACTTCCCTTTATTAAGGGACTAGTGTAGCTCTGCCCATGGTTGGCCGACTTGGCGTTGGACTGCGAACAGTATGGAGACAGTGTGTAGAACTTAGGAGTACGTGTGCACCCTGGTGTGAACTACAGTAAACTGTCTGAGGAAAAGTACGTTGCTGTCTATGAGTAAAAAGAAAATCTGAAACTGACTCCAATGTTTGACGGGGGACAGTGGGCATGTGTGTATGTACTGTGTGTGTGTGTGTGGTGAGCACATGTAGTGTCTGTGTGCACACTGTCCGCACTCATAGATGGGGACACGCTGTCACAATGTTTATTTTTACTTTTATTAATATGACACCATTAGTCAAACCTGTAGGCCAAACATTGTTTTATCTGTCTGTTGCTGTCAAGTTGTTGTTGTGGCCATATTAATGAAACCTTTTGCTCTATGAAAATGAAAACATGTTTTGTACACCTTGCAGTTCACTACACCAATTTCCTTCCTTCAGAGTAGACATGCAACAATACTGCCCTGCATCAGTTGTAATCACCTCAGGGATAACATCAAGAGATGAACCTGAACCCCTGCTTTAAGGTACTGGGAGTTTTTATTTATTTATTTATTAAGTAAACCTAAGTTAAGTAAAATAAACTGAAATAAAAGACAATGTCAACTGTTCAAGTTTAGTTTCAGATTAAAGTTGAGGGTTAATAGGTTTATTCAATGAATAATTGTCAGTTCATTAATTATTTTCTGTCACTTGCTTTTCCTCACCCTTCCTATTTCAGTTTCTTTTTCACCTATGTTCCCTCAGTATAAACAAATTTAAACTGACAAGACTTTCAATGTAAAAAAAAAAAAAAAAATAGAGAGAGAAAAGCTTCTAATCGGAGGTCAACATGTCATCTACTGACAATAAAGAACAGCTCAAACCCACAATGGTGAATGGTTTGTATTCTTCAACTTTCAGATTGAAAAAACTAATAGAGAAAAACACAATAAGACACAATTAGACATTTATCATGAAGAATAAGAAGAATAACAGTGATAAAAATCCTTGACTAGTTTAAAGCCTGCTGTAATAAAAATGTTTTTAGTTACTGAGTCCAGGGAGTATAAAAATAAAAAAAAGTTTGCTAATTCCTTGGTTTCGCTCAGATTTTTGGAAACATCAGGCTCCCTGAGTCCTGAAACCACTTTGTGGACCATCAGTAGATCAGGTCAGTGATGTAAGGGCGGGGGCTTGATTATGTAAGGCTCTGAAATGTCACTATATATCAATGTTTTTTTTTTAACTTTTTTGAACAAACGCCCCTTTTCATCATCATGTGCCTCCTGCCCCCCCCGCCCCCCACGGCCAGCTGGACGACACTAGATTTCCTTCATGATGCTTAATTTGTTATTGGCTAAACTGATTAGATATTGTCATTCTTTCATTCACTTCCACTGGTAAATTCCACTGGTAGCATTTTTATTTTTAGAATCAGGAATTATCACTTCAGTTGCATGGTGGGTTTATTGTAGTGGGGGTGTTCACGTGAATGGAATAAAATGAGGAACATAATAGCTCACAATAGACAGAACGTGAAGAATAAAGGCAAACAAAAATAATTCTCTCTACGTTTTCTATTGCAAGTTTAAGTTTTTCATATCCAGAACAATGGACCAACGTTTCAATGAACAGGTCTGCATTTTGTTTGCATATGGAAACCATCTGCACATTTATCCAAACAAGAAACACAGTTAATTTGACAGCTATAGCATTAACCTGCCAAGAATTTCAGCAACTTGTCAGAAAGAGATGAGAGGAGGATGACATCTATCGAATAATAATAGAAAATACCTACATGTCCTATAGTGTGGTTTTGTGAGATACGTCGAATGCAAATAGAACTCTTTGTTTAAGAAAAGGAAGCCTAAACCCTGTGTTTAACTAATGTTTAATGGGATACTCGCTGGTCTGTGGGGATGTGTCCATCACCCATTATTGCATACAGTGCATATTCACAATTAAACACAGGAGAAAACGGAAATACTCCAGGCATATACAACCTTAGTGCCATCAGCATTACTTTAAGTAGCTGCACATACTTTACCTTTTAAAGATATTAAATCACATGGGCATTCTGTGATTATGTGGGTAGAAGAAGCTGTGTTGACTATGACTATGAAGGAGTCGTACTAAACTAAAGGCTGTTTTTACTTCAGTAATTACTTTTACTCTGTTAAAACCATAATTTGTTGTGTGTCAGCTTTTAGCACGTTGGTGTTAAGAAATAGTTTTGAAGTTATGTAAATAGCTGCATTTCATATAAAAAAATAAAATAAAATAAAAAAGTCAAGTGCAAATGACATTTTTAAGAACAGACTGAAAATATGTCTACTGGATGAAAAAGTTTGAATCTAACAGCAAAAACATGTTGCTAGTTACAAGTTACAACATGTAGAATGAACATCAGTGGCACTTGAGCTCCGCCCACCTGTCTCACATGACGAGGACAATAGGAATAATTTACAATAATTTTACAAAAACATTCATATCTAAATAAATGAGCTATACATGATGCAGCTCTGGATTCAAGTGTAATTTAGTGAGTAGTCCGGTCATGTGTTTCCTGTTTGGGGGGCTGATCGTGAATTCCATAGAGTCTCATTATAAAAGGTGTGTGTGTGTACAGTGAACCCCCTCCAATACAAGAGATAGGAGAGCCTTGGGGCACAAAAAATTGCACCCAGGCACCACCCACAGGACTAAACGTCACATCCTGAGATGAATCAAGGCCTTCTTCAGAAACAGAATCACCGAATAGGTCTGTCGTGCTGCATTTCCACTGTGTGGAACCAGCTTGATTCGACTCAGGTACCAGGTACTATTCCTGGAGACTGTTTCCATTACAGCAAGCTACCAACATTTAGAGCAGTGGTTCTCAAATGTGGTCCTCATGCCCCAGTGTCCTGCAGTGGTGGAATGTAACGAAGTGTTTTTACTCCATTACTGTACTTAAGTAGTTTTTTTGTTTTGTTTTGTTTTTTTGTACTCAGTGGTAAGATCATGGTCTGGGATGCATGGGGTCGCTGGTTCAATTCCGGCCGGAGACACATGCAAACACTGAGCTGCCAGTGAGGGTCCTTGGGCAAGACCCTTAATGCTCCCGCCCAATGGGCAGCACGGTGGCGCAGTGGTTAGCGCTCGTGCCTCACAGCAAGAAGGTCCACCGGTTCTTTCTGTGTGGAGTCTGCATGTTCTCCCTGTGACTGCATGGGTTCTCTCCGGGTACTCCGGCTTCCTCCCACTTCCAAAGACATGCACTTGGGGAACAGGCTAATTGGTAACTCTAAATTGGCCCTAGTGTGTGTGTGTATGTGTGTGAATGGTTGTCTGTCTGTCTGTGTGGCCCTGCTCATCCAGGGTGTACCCCACCTTCCGCTCATAGTTGCTGAGATAGGCTCCAGCCCCCCCGTGACCCCAAAAGGGACTAAGCAGTTGAAAATGGATGGATGGATGTTGTTTTGTATTTGTACTTTACTTACCGGTAAGTAAAAATAACAATGCATACTTTTACTTTTACTTCACTACATTTTGTGGCAGTTATCTGTACTTTCTACTCCTTACGTTTTGGAAATTGATGTTGTTACTTGTTACATTATATTAACATCTTTTCGTCTAAATTTTGCATAAAAAAATTACACACACATTTGACACCAATCTTTTCAATACACATAATATTGCTTGTGAGCACTGAGCAGTGACATTGACAGAGGCATAAATAAGTATGTCTACATTCTTTATCATAATGACACAGTCCACAGACTGACACTGTGTGAGTAGGTGTACTTTTAAAGTAAATTTTTAAGTAAGTACTTAGTTCCTTTACTTGAGTAAGATTCTTGATGTAGTACTTGTGCTTTTACTTGACTAAATATTTTGCAGGGTATTGGTGCTTTTACTTAAGTACTTCCTCCACCCTTGGTGTCCTGCATGTTTTAGGTATTGCCCTCTTCAATCACACCTGGAAGCCATTACATCGTTATCAGGCTTCTGCAGAGCTGGATGGTGACTGATCATTAATTGATTCAGGTGTGCTGGAGGAGGGAAACATCTAAAACATGCAGGACACTGGGCCACAAGGGCCGTAATTGAGAACCATTGCTTTAGAGTACCTGGTTGTCATAACGATGCTGGGTGTAACTTCTGCTCAGAAAGTTGCTGATGAACTGGCTCATAGCGTGTTGTCCTGCCAAGCTCACGCTGAATTGTTTCATCAGCCACAAAAGACAGAAATGTCTGAACCTCCTCGACCGACCACAGAGTCATCATGGATTGACCTACTGGTATATTTACTGTAAACTTCTGCTTCTGTTTTTTTTTTTTTTTTAATGGCGTGTCATTGATGACGCAACCACGCAGACTCTCTGATGAATCACTGGTCTGGTTTGGAACCTCAGTGGAGCAAGTTCTAAGCAAGTACCAGATTCCAGGTTCTTCTGTGTAATAGAAACACAAAAAGTCAGAGTCGGCTTGAGTCGAACCAGTATTAATACTAGTGAGGAGGAGCGGCTGGATATGACAGTATTTAACACAACAGATTTCAGCGTGGGACGGTGTAGGAGAGAGTCCCAGTACAAGTGTTATTAATGATATGTTTTAACGCTACTTTTCTTTTTTTTTTTTTTAATGCCATGTGATCTACCTGCACTACCTTCAGTGCTGGTCTAAATGCATTTTCCATATTATCAGGGGTAGACACTTGTCAGGCACATTTCCAGCTTTAACAATAGAGACATAGAAGAATATACATGTTTAAAGGATAGACAGGTGAAATTTACATATAAGGAATACATGACTGAAAGCATATACTATGTATTTTTTATTTAAATTAATATTTAAAAACACCGGTGCATGTACTTTGGTGTATCCTAGTGGTGATATATGGTTGTAGTGCAGCTGAAAAGTGACTTGGATACTGAAAAAATAATTAACTTTGACCGATGGTATCTATTTTTACAGCTTTAATATGATGATGATGGTATTTTTTGTTAACACTGCATTGTTTTACTGTAATTTAACATTGGGTAAATTACATTTTTGTGGGGCACTGGTGTTCATGTAATGGTAATGCATTCAAAATAAAAGCTACTTTATTCCACCATCAGTAACCCCTGCAGTCACAGTCTGCAGGCTCTCAGCACCCACTCCAATACAAGCCAATGTGTTTTTTTAATAGTGCCTGAACACATCACTGAACAACAACACCCAATGAAGCAACCAGTGTCTTCAGCCTCACTTTTATACACAATACACAAAACAACACACAGTAACTGAAAAACATTTTACTTTGAGTATGGGCTGTACAAGAATGGTTAAAAACACACAGCTTCTGGTCTGTAATTGACTTTGTATTGAGCGGTGAAGTCCTTTACAGATATGTTATGCTTCTTTGTTCACCACACATTATTTGTTACATGAAACAGACAGTAAGAGGAAAAAATTGTGTGCACAATAAAGAAAATCGTGTTAAGTGGATATAGTGGAAGCAATGTCACGCATCGGATTGTGGACTTCTGTCATGACGATTTGAGTTTAGTGTTTGTCCATCAGTATCTGGTCTTGAGCCAGAAGTGACCATATACAAAGTCCCACCCCTGCGAGTGTGTCCCATGAGACCCAACATTGGAAAAACATGACCATTATTACTATATTTTGATGCATTTATTGTTGCCTAATCCCATCTTAACCATTACCACCATGCCACCACCTAAAAAAACAACAACATGGTAATGGTCAAATACCAAAAGCACAAACTAGTGGGTGGTATCGCTGAAGCTTCAAGGTATTAAATAACAGATCTTAATATGTTTATTTGTTGATATGTAAGGGGCTGATGACATGATTTCTGCTGATAGGAGACCCTTAAAGGCCTACCTTCTAAATCCACCCCAGTGAAAACAGCTGAAGCCCACACAGAGAGCAGCAGACAGCAGAGAGGAAACAGTTAGTGCAGGTGAAGGCAAACAGATGGAGAAAGTGAGTAAGAACTACTCCTCAGGCCTGACAGCTACACAGTAATCCTCACACTGTGCTAGTTCCCTGCCTCATAAAGTTTGCATTGGGAACCCAAAACAGCAACAACCCAACAACATCATCACTCAGAGGATCTCAGTGCTGCACCGCAGCCTCAACACAAACCGTAAAGCTGATTTATTGACATGTCAAGCAGAAGTAATCTCTTTAATCAGCGCAATCTTATCGCCTGATGAGGAAGCCGGGCCGCACAAAGCAGAATCGTTTATCCTGCCGTTGTGTGGGGCCCTGAGCTGGTGATGGGGGAAGCGAGGAGTAAAATTGAATTGGGAATAAGGCTGGGGATAATAAAGCTGATTATAATGCATGGAATAAAGCACTTAGATGTTGACATTATTACAATACCCGCTACTAATTAATTACATCCTAGGGAAAACTTTATATTGTCAGTAAAAAGCACACACACACACACACAGAAACACACATGCACTTGGAATTCACAAACAGATTTACAGGCACCGTATGTGTGCACAGCAAAAGAAGTAACTGAGGAATGACGTAACCAATATTTCTATTTTTCCAGAGGCGAAGGCTGCATTCAAACAATCAGCACAAACAGTTCAGATGTAAACGAAAGTGTAGATGAATAAAAGAATGACACATCTAAAAACATGCACAGGTCATCTCTTGCTTTGGTTTACAGAGACTCATCCACTGACCAGATCAGGATGTTCTTACATCATGAGGCTTGTCTATTTGTGTGTTTTGAAGAAATAGTTGGACATTTCAAATAAAATGAAGATATCTTGTGGAAAAAGACATTTTGAGTTCCAGAGCAAACCCTCTTGGTTAAAATTAGCACAGGAAATGCAGGTGCTAATGCAGTTATTTATTAACCATATTGTCTAATGTATTTGTGCATGTTTCCCTTCAGACCACACACTTTGAGGAGGAGAGTATCCACAGCATGAGTTACTTAAGTTGGCACACATTAATCTACAGCTAATTGTGGTAAATGGACTGCACTTATATAGCACTTTTCTACACCTTGGTGTTCAAAACGCTTTACAAAGCCTCTCTCTCTCTCTCTCTCTCTCTCACACACACACACACACACACATACACACCAGTAGATGGCTACTATACTACTGTACCATGCACTACCATGCCAGACCTACTGGGAGCAATTTAGGTTCAGTGTCTTGCTCAAGGACACTTCGACATGTGGACAGTGGGAACCAGGATTTGAACTGCCAACCCTTTGGTCATTGGACAAAACTGTTTATCAGCAGCAGTGGCTGTAGTAAAAACTGAAAATATGCCTAAACTTCGAGCTGATTAATTAAAATTCAATTGGTTGTATTGGGTGTGAAGTAACTCATTTGCATTTAAAGGGCCAGCGCTCAAAACAACCTTTCAGGTGTCATTACTCAGAAATAGGGTTGAAGATGGACCTGTGGAGTTGAATTAATGAAGAATTCAGACCCAAGCATAGCATTTACAATTTATGTAGACAACAGGGAAATAATTGAAAATGTATAATTTTGTTTAAAAAAGTAAAATGTCACTGTTTTAAAGATTGTTACAATTGCCAATGGTGTGAATTGTTCTGATTTGAGATAATTGTGGGTGAGTATTTTGTGCTTTTATGTCGCTTATTTGTCATGCACACAGTGTGTAAATACCTTTAAGCTGAAAATTTTGTGTGAAGCATTTGTATGCAGTTGATGATAGCTGCCTCACATGCCCTGTGTCCATTTGGAGTTTTGCTTGTAAATGTCTTCAAAAATCAATGCTCCAAGTACCCAAAATGGACTATGGATATAGAGAAGGAGTGTGAAGATTTGACAGGGTCAAGCATGTCAACGGCAAGCAGCTCTTAGCCATACCAGAAAATACCAGAAAAGTCTTCGCAAAACAATATAATAAACAATCTAAAAGTATGTATATTTCACACCTCGTTCTAAAACGGGGTTGGCAACCTGCGGCTCCAGAGCTGCATGCAGCTGTTTCATTCCTGTGGCTTTGGGAACAGGAATGAGTAAGTACTGTAATTTAAATTAATTTTAGTTTAGCTCTTTAGCTTTTTACCTTTGGCCACAGTGACCATAGGATAGTGTCATTAGTTTCTTGACCATCCATTTATCTGTCTGTCCGTCTGTCCCACAGGCCACTAGGGGCAGACCCCCACACAGTGGGCTGTATCCACTCCATGGACATATGCGCATACTTTGACCGCACTTAGTGTGGACTCAAATCATACATGACAGTGCACAGCATGGTTTTAAAAAAAGAGGGATCAATGAAGATCCCTCTGAACCATCATTTGTAAAAACTATCACTGGAGTCTCCACTTACTGTCCAGCTTCACTGACAGTGGAGACGATAGAGCAGAGGAACAGCTTAGAGAAATGGAACTAAACAAGAACCTTCACCAATATTTAGCTCAAGCCTGTGAAAATTACCCTAATCCTGTCCTTGGCCTCCAATTATTACTGTCAGGACCAGACTGACGAACATAGAACATCTCCAATATGCTTTAATACGCAGGTGTCACACAGTTTTCATCTTTTTTTATCAAGGCAGTGGCTCATTACCAACTTATCTGCAGATGTGTTCTGCAGATGGAGGGGAGCTGGCTAAAGGTGGAGCATGGATAGCGATACTGAAAATTGATTTGTTGATAAATAAAAGTGAACATAAGAAAAGGTTGGTTGTAATTAAACAGTGCAGGAGAGCGAGCGGTCCCAGCCTGAACAACCTGTCCAACAGATGCCTTTACCTCAGCAGTTGGAGGAAATTAGTTGCAGCAGCATAGCTGTTAATGATTCATTAGAAGGGTTCATTTACTGCCTTCTCTATGTGTTTCTTTATCATCTGCTGCTGCATTGGAAACCTGTTTGTTTTAATCATCTGAACTACACTGGTCTGCACTGAAGGTTACACTTTCTATTGCATTCATCTTTTACTTACTGTGTATACGTATAGTCTTTGTATCGACATTTTGGTCACCAACAGATTTCACTTACATTTAAAGCTAAGCACAACTGATGTCCCTTGTTCTGTCACAATGAAAACAGCTTAATGTATGAATGAAATAATATATACATGCAATGACATCGAAGCTATAAGTCTCAATTTATTCTCTGGTGATCTAGTTTTAATTGTTTCACAGCAGCAGTTAGGTTCTGTTGTGGAAAATTATTCCCTGCTGCTGGTGAATAATCAAATAGAGACTTCTGCCGGCCGACAAGGTTTTTAATTCTTGGCAAAGAAAGGTCAGTTCTGCACATGGGCGGTGATTGTGAAGAGAAGACCCAGAGTTTCTGGCAAGATCCACCTTTATAGGGTGGATCCCATCTGTCAAGTGACACCTCCAGTCTCTTCAAAGGGCTTTTTGATTGAGTGAAGAGCCCTGGGTTTTAACAGTCACCTTTTGTTACCTTATGAGAAGGTTAACATATAGTAGGGGGTGTTTGGGTAGGGACATGAGACAAAGAAAGGAGTTAGACAAATTCCATTACAGTTCTAAAGTACCATGGATGTGCACCCAGAGACTGCACTAAGTCTGGTGCTTGTAGCAGATCAGTACAAAACTCAGCAAGTAGCAGATAAATGATGGTAGGTGGTTATTTTAGGTAGGACAATTGACCTACAACTTTTTGTGTGACTGGTTCACAGAATTATAGCCAAAAAAAGTTTAGACCCACAGTTACAAAATAAAGATTCTCACCTTTAAAAAACAACCCTAAGAGTCCAAGAACTGCTCTTGTGGTACTTGATTTGTGGTTGTTGATTTCAATTTTCTAAAGTATTTCTGCAGCATCGAACAAGTGATAAACATCATCTTATTCATGAGTACCTTGATTGTAGCCAATTCGTTTAAAGTCACTATTTTCATGCTGTCAAAATTTGATATTTTACAAAAAATCTTTTCTCTGTATTATTTAGACAGTGGAATGTTTTCATTTTCCAAATAGATGACTGTTTCCTCTACTTTGCTGTCTTTCCAGAGCAAATCAGAGTCATTTATTGGCTCAAACTAGGCAGATATGCTGATCGGTGGTGCACAATATAAGGGTTTAAACACATTTACTCTGGAGCCTAAAAATGTCTAAGAAAAAACTGCATAATGTCACTGAAAAACATGAAAAATCCCACTTTATATAACATTTTTTAAAGTATATATGGATTAGTAGTCCAAAAATGTTCAACGTTTTTTTTTTTTTTTTAAAAACAGCCATTTAAGTCTCAGTCTTTGAACTTCTTTTCTAATATACAGTAAATGCACCACACATTCAGTTCTCCACTTACACAGGATTTGACATTTGTTGCTATTTCACTGAGAAACTACAACATTGAACAAAGGCTGTGAACCCAACCTTAACTGAACTTCAACCTATCAAAGTTTCATTTTTCAGTTTCAAAGTGTGATGTGATATTTATCCCATGATAAAAGGGCACAGATCAGCACAATCCTTCAGTCTAGTGAGCACGTATCACCAACCTTAAGAACATTTTTCATCACCAGACTACGAGGCTTCTGAGCTCATAAATATTCCACATTTGTTTACATGCTTGTCTGCACTGTCTGCTGTTTACTACACTGTGTGCACTGCGTCCATAAAGGCACCATGACAGCATTGAATTATAATGATTCCTAATTTTTACATGTGTCTATTTTATACACATTTCCCATCGTTACTCATATTTATTCATATTCTATAATAAGACTAGAGTTTCTGATGCTGAGCTGACATATTTTTCTCACTCAGCATCTTTCCTTTCCCATTTGACCTGAATTAACCTCAAGCAGCTCAAAAATAAAGGTGGAAATGCCACAACCTGCAAGAACTGCACATTAAGTACATTTCATCTGCAGATCCCCATGCAAAAATATCCAAATTCATAGCATAATTAAACATGATAAATATTGATATTAAAAAGTTTTGGTCTCTGTAGCTAATTCCTGTAACCATGACACATATACAGGGAGGGAATTATTACCTCTGCCAAGGAGGTTATGTTTTCACCTGCATCTGTTGGTTTGTTTGTTTCTTTGTTAGCAGGATTCTGCAAAAACTACTGACCCGATTTCCATCAAATTTGGTGGAGGAGTAGAATGTGGGGCTGGTAAGAAATGATTAACTTTTGGGGGTGATCCAGAAGAAATCCTGGATTCTGCATCACTTTAAAATTTTCATTAACATTGGGGTGAATGGGGCCAAAAATTTTGTTTCTCAGTATCTCAGGTAATTATTGACCAAACCTAATGAAACTTTCAGGAAATCTTCGCTCTTAGACAAAGAATAGATGATTTAATTTTGGATCCAGATCTAGATCCAGGAGTTTTTTTAAAGGATTCTGGCATTGCTTTGTCCACCAGATGGTGACTCGTGTTTTCTCATATAGTCCATGGACTTAAGAATCTTAAAGTGCTGTCCAAATAAATGATGGACTAATATTTATGGTGGTGGTGGTGGT
>JAPSES010000258.1:18422980-18437109 GCA_029822895.1 Maxillicosta whitleyi
GATGTAAAAATCCAGATGAAAAAATATGCAATGAGCAAGTTCTCGGCGACTCTCTGAGCAGACGACACGGCAGTAACGTGCCATGTAGTAGTAACGTGTCGAGCCAAGACGAGCCGGTCCTATAAGTGGAAAAGCAAACAGAGTAGAGTGGAGCCGGTACCATGTAGTGGAAAAGCGCCATTAGTATCGCTTGGACCCATGGCGGATGTGGTACCAAAAAAGGAGCACTGGGTACCAGATTCCAAGTCCTTTTTCATAATGGAAACGCAAAAAAACTGAGCTGAGCCAAGTCGCGTCTAGTCGAGCCAGTACCACGTATTGGAAACGTGACATAAGTGCTTGTTCTGGTTTGGACTTTTCAATTCTCAGACCTCATGAAATCTGCCTCTGCAGAAGCCAGCCCCTTTTGTAAATGGTTCTTGGTTGTAGGCGAGTAAAGTATTGGTGCCATTCTGGAACTGGTTTTCCTGGCAGATCGAACAACATTAGGCTCCAAACCTGCAATAGAATTCCCTCAAAGGAAAAAAAAAATAGGATGCAGTTTGAAAATAGGCTTTTTGTGATGTTTCAGTTTTTGCTGCTTATTCTAATTTAACTCTTAAATGCCTTTTATTTTCTTCTTTCCCCTTCGTCTTTCAGATCCGCTCGGACCGGGATAAGAATCGGATGTTGCGTTATAGTGTGACAGGTCCCGGAGCCGACCAGCCTCCAACTGGTATCTTCATCATCAACCCCATCTCGGGACAGTTGTCCGTCACCAAGCCTCTGGACCGGGAGCACATCTCCAACTTTCACGTAAGCCTCTGCAGTGAACATCACAGCAAATATGTAGTTTTTCAGTTCTACAGTGAGTGTAAAAGGGGTGCATATGAGTCAAAACGTAATGTTAAATTGTCTATAACTTTTTCAACTGGTTCTCATCATCATCAAAATCCCCTCCATCCACCACATCACCCCCATCCTCTTGGAACTCCCACTAAAACAAAGAATTGAATTTGAACTCCTTCTGTTTACTTTCAAAACCATCCACATTCTCACTCCTGAACACCTGTCACATCTCCTCCATATCGCCACTCCATTCTGTTCCCTGTGGTCCTCCTCCTACATCCACCTCACTGTGCCCCCCTGCCCACCTCAGCACCACGGGAAGCAGAGCCATCAATTGCTCTGTTCCACATATCTGGAACTCTCTGCCACCATCCATCCACAATAGGGACTCTCTTTATTCAAGTCCAGATTCAAGACGTACCTGCTCAAGATTGTTTAGCCACCATAATAACTCCTTTACATCTACCACATATTACATTTCTTTCCCTTGTGTTTCATATTTATTTTATCCTTTCCTATACAGTGTTCTTGGGTTTCATGAAAAGTGATAACAAATAACAATGATTATATTATATTATTATTATTATTATTATTATTATTATTATTATTAATAATAATAATAATAATAATAATAATAATAATCTCTTCATTCTAAGAATCTATCCATTTCATATGAGGGACAGGGCTTGGTTTAGTGTCTGAATTTCAAGTGAAGATCAGGCCAATATGCATTCACTAGATTTCATTTTGACTGAAAACATCTACACTCAGATCCATAAGTATAATTTGTTGTAATTTTGCCTATGTAAACCACCACAGTTAACTTGAATGAAGCGTGTACCATTTTGGAATTACAACCATCTTAAAGAAAATCCCTTAAAAATAACTGGATTCTAGTTGTTGACAGCAGATTTTTATTTATTTATTTATTTATTTTTCTCCATGTGAGAGATGTAAAACTTAAACTAAATCAGTAAAAACATGGCTTAAATGGAAGCCTAAAAGGCCTGGTTTATGGGGGAGAAAAGTTGAAGTAGTTTTTATACTGTAAATAATTAATTAGTGATAAGAGCAAATAGCAGCCAACCACTCAAATGGTTCAATGCTCAAACTATAAGAAAGTGGAAAGTAGAATAAGCCACTATATCATTAAAATACATCCTGGATTGAGCAAAGGTGGAGACTTCATCCAGGCCACTCAGCTATAGAAATACTTCTTGTAGATTACATTTCTGTTCATTTTCCTGAAGGTTTCCCTTTTCACACTTGGTCATGTCCATGAAGTTACATATAAGAGAGGAACTCAAAGAAAGTTGAAAAAGCTGGAAAAATTTTAAATTGAAAAATAGAGAGAGAGCATATTAGGTGCTCTGAGAGAGTTATACAATTCACTCCAGAGATTTTTGAAGAAAGAGGATTCTGCGGAATAAATTGAGTTAGATAGCCTCGCTTTTTCCATGTAGAATGGTGGCAGAACAGTTCTGCGGAAAAAAGAAATACCCAACACTCTGTAATAAAACGCATTAGTAATAGAGAGAAATGACGAGTACGGATAGATCATATGTTTGCTGAGACAAATACTGAGTACACTCTATTCGCTGAATGATGTAATTTCTTGTCAATATAGAATTCCAGAGTTGACTAACCCAGCATTTACAGACCTAGACTTCAATAAGAATAAGTATATATTATTTTTTTCATTTCCATTGAGTGTTTTCACCAGGTATGTCACATTTTAGCAACTTCTAAAGTACAGCAAATGCATCTTCATTCTCAACAAAGCACATAACACCACCTGTTTGTTCACCTTTTAGAGCCATTACACCGTATAGTAGGAATGGCCGATTCACAAACGAATCATTCAAACGAATCAGTTCATTTAAGTGACAAATTTGAATCAATTTCATAAATGCAACTGAATCAATTTAGCAGTGCTTTGCTAATATTTTGTTTATTCACATAAAGTAGTAAGAATCACTCATTAAGTTGAAGGCAGAAGTTCTGTGTGAGCAGAACTGTGCAGCAGGTCATTTCCATGACAAGATCTGTGATAATATTGCAAGAGTAGTTGCCAGTGATGGCCGAGTTGAGCCAGGTTACTGAATCGATTCTGAATTGTTGAATGATCGATGAATTGCTGTGCGAATCACTGAGTCTATTGAACTGCTGGACAAGACTAGATAGCCCTACCATAAGAAGACAGAACAGAAGCTCTATTAGATTATCAACAAACAGGGAGAATGTAATGATCTGAAGGCAAATATTTGTGGTTGTTTAATTTAAAGAAAGCACAGTAATAAAATTAAATTAAACACAGACACGCAACACTTGTTTTAAGCAACTGAAAGTATGTAGATAGACAGACAGACAGACAAAATGTCAAAAGCATAGTAAATTCAATTAACTATTGATAAAGTAGCACTGTGTTGATATACTAGCGAAAACTCTTTTTTTTGTTTTGTAATTTTCTAATTACATTATTCAAAGATGGACCGAAAAAAGTGATATTAAGTGTTAGACCTATTATCATTTCTGCTAGTGAAGTGGCGTAGAGGATTAAGCATATGCTCGTCAATTTAACACCACCAGTTCGTGACCAACGCTGGATGTGTTTTTTAAATTGGTGAATGAAATGAATCAATTTGCAACAGATGAACAACCTGAAAAAATCAAGTTATTAAAAAGAATCATAGCCCTGCGATAAACTGTCCAGGATGGATGGATGGATGGATAAATTAGTGGATGGATAAATTAGTGGATGGATGGATGGATGGATGGATAAATTAGTGGATGGATGGATGGATGGATGGATAAATTAGTGGATGGATGGATAAATTAGTGGATGGATGGATGGGTGGGTGGATTCAGACTCTCCATCACTACCATCCAAACCTGTGATTTCAATACTGTTCCTCACTTAAACATAAAAAGACTAGAAAAAACAAACTGTAAAGCCATATCCACCTTACACACATTTATCTCTATAAACAAGCTTCATCGTCAGCCTCATTAATAGAACTATTACGAGACTATCATCGCTAATGTTTCGACAGATTGAGCATCCATTCTGACTATTACACTTGAACATCGAGAGCCTGTTTTCTCTCTGACGCCATCAGCTGCAGCCATCTTGGTTGTTTACAGAAGTCGACAACTCTCCCCTGTCAGCCATTGTATCATACCCGCCAAATATCATAAACGGTTGTGATTGGACTGCTACAGGCTTGGTTGGGTGGAAATCTGTTTGAGCAGGAGGGGTACCAGATGAAAGCTGCCAGAGAAAATAAAACATGGGCTCAGATTTATTTGGCTCCCAGGCGGTCATCTTCTATCAAGACCATTAAATATTTTAACCATATAGAAAATGTGGCTTATTTCTACTGTTGCTGCTTTTTGCATAATGTGTCTTCTGCAGCTCTCTCCTCTCAGTCCCAAAGACTATGTATAACAGAAACGAACTTGATACTGTTTCATGTTATTACGGTTGAGTTATGATACTTTTCCATGTAAAGCAGTAGAAGTACGTCATGGATTCTGCTTAGCAAATGGTACTTTAAGATCTGAAATTACGTATTTAACCCCCCTACCCAATTCCTGAGTATCATTGGTTAGATTTGTTACAGCCAAGAAACACAAGCAAAGATCAGATGCAGCAGTCTGATGTGCTCACAGACTGCAGTGTATTAAGATTGGTACAGTATAGTGTTAGATAGAAGGTTGGTTTCACTGTTGCACTAGACCAGAGGTGTCAAACAATCCAGCCTATCAAAGAAAATCCAGTTTTTGCCCTGTGGGATGAATTTGTGAAATGTAATACACTGAATATGAACTGTGATTTTAGTTCAGGTTCTACAAACAGACCTATTCGATCACAGGTGGGTCAGACCAGTAAAATACGAACATAACAACCCATAAATACTCACAAATCCATGTTTTTTCTTTGTAATTGTAAACCTTTTCATGTAATTTTACTAAAACAACCTATCATTCCTAAAACAAAACCCAAGATGAATTAAGATGAAATATGAACAACCTGAATTGTCTTAAAAAGTGCAATTTTAATCATATTTCGCCTGTTCTTGAATATTTGTAGATCCACTGTGATATCAATGAACATGAGTAAATGATAAAGTGAAGCAGAATATTGTAACTTAAGCATATAGGTAGGTGTGTTTCAGGTAGGTTTAACAGTAAATAATGTCAACAGTGTTAACATTAACTCAGGTTTATTCAGAACTAATAATTTAGGCTCTGTAATAGAACTGCAGCATTGATTTGGAGCTTCAAGTTGCTACATTTCAAGAGTTGGAAGAGAGAAAAGAAAAGAGTTGGAATAATTTACTCATCTCTGATTTAGAAATTCAAGATGGCTGCAACAACAGTAGTGATGGAAGTAATAGTGAATTATTAATTAGCCTTGAACCCGTTATCCACCTAGTACTGTCCCACTTGTGTCTGTGGTCTTCTGCGTTGTTTGTATCTGCCAAACACTTGTAATAGGTTGTAATCGACTAAATTGCTAGTGATTGTGTGAGTTAGACCTGATATTGACTTTGCTTTTGTTTTCCAACTCCTTGTGTGGGAAAATGGCCCTCTAAGGTGTGACCTCCCACTTCACTCCCAGCCCTGAGTTATAATGCAGCTCCCCACACAGTGACACTGAGTAATGAGTGTTTGTTTTTAACAGTTAAAGCTACCCAACTTTATGCCTTTAACTAAACTTTGTAACAGGAGGAAAGCCGAGGATACAATATGATTTTGGATGCGAATTACATCCAGTCAAATGAAAAGATTTACATTACAACACTAAGAATAACACTTTTTCCAAGAAGAGACTGAAGTAGAGTTCAGATGATTCACTTCCTGCTTCATTTGTAATTCTTTTCCCAGTCTCCTCCTGGGCTATATGTTATCCTCTTGTTTATATTTTCATCTTCACTGTCACCCTCTCCTGGATATATTCTCTCTTAAGCACACAGATGAAGAAGAAAATTCTTTAAAAATGCTCTTGGTGTTTGCTTACTATATCTAATACAGTCACATACACCTCAGAGAGCACAGTCTAACCTTTTTGATCTGTAGGCATGCACACACACAGCTCACACAGGGGAGTGGAAATCTGGAGTCGCAGCAGGGTGATTTGCATTTAAGCCGTCTGATGAATATTCATGTGATTGGATGTAGTTGTCAGAGCTAGAAGCTGGGATTGGCCAGCATGTTTATTCATGAGGGAGGTTTTGGCTCTCTCAGAGCCTCATACAGATGCTACATAGGCTGTAAAGGAATGACTTATTGGACCAATCAATACCTATATTCAGCAGCTTTGACCATTTTATGCTAAATACAGAAATCTCTTACGTCTGCTGTTTTAATTGGAAACATCAAAGACAGTTATAAAACACGGCAGATTGTTGGTTTTCAAAGTGAGGCTGTGTACTCTGAGGATATATCAACATCGGAAGTGTGTTGTTAAATTTGTGTTTATTTATATAGAGGCTGCATTTCTTCAGTAGCTTCTATTAATACACAATTCCATATTTAAACTGATCTGAAAGCTAATACTAATGGCCACTGCTGGGGGCACACTCTATTCATGGTTCGTAACCACTCTGTTTTTTCCACATTTCAGCTCAAGTGCCCATTCATTATATCACTTAAATACAAAAAACCCTGTTCATGGAATGGTGTAAATAGGCTTGATTTGTTAATCATTGAACTTGTAGTTGAACACTTGAACATCCTTTATTCCACCTATTAAGTAACTTGTAAGCGCTGTGTAATAATATGTATATTTCTAGATCCTTACTATTTCACAGCCATAACATAGACTCTGGAGGGAGGTTCAGCCAATCACAGGTAGATGACCGACCTCCAACCGCCCCCTTGCCCTCAATTATCAAACTAAAGGAAAGACTTTCCTGTGATGAACTGGTGATGCATTCATGTTCTGTTACACATTCACCTGTTGGTAACCAGGGAAGACCCCAGTGCAAAATGATTCATAAGGATTAAGCAGTTTAGAAAATAGATGGAAAAGGAGTTTCACCTGTTTTTGCACTACTTTTAACTCTCACTAACATGAGTGTTACCTGCAACACTATACCTATGGGGGGGGGGGGGTTGGTACAGTTGGTAGCGGTGGCCCTGCTATCATTACTATTAGTAGTTTTGTGAATTTGAACCTTTCTAAATCATATAAGCAGCCACTAAGTCACTTTTTTTTAAGAGATCCACCTCTTAAAATTAGATGTTTGTGAGCACAGACAAATAATTTATCCATATTAAATTAATGTCAGAAGATCCTCAAATTAACAAAATCTACACATGCATCAGTCTGTTCAGTGAAAGTCAAACAACAAAATAAGTGATCATCAAAAAAAAAATTAATTTGAGGAAGAGACATTCAAGTATTTTTTTCAGCCAAAATAACAGTAATAAAAGTGTTGATCAGTCCATGTGTCAGCAGCTATAGGACAGAGTGGATAACCTAATAGCCCTCAAAGGAAAGTTCTCACTAGTAGCTTTACTGTTTTGCCAATATTTACTAAATGTCAAAAGAACCGAAGTGCGTAATGTTGGTTTTTCCATTAAATCACAAATGTATCATCATGCAATCATCTTGAGTCATTACATAAACATGGTGACGAAGATTAACATCATGTTGATTTATAGATACTATATTCATTATTATTATTATTATTATTATATTTTACTTCTCTATCCCGTACTAAATTAGAAAAATGTATTCAGTTTTCAGTCTGTACATAACGCACCAGGTTTCTTTTAAAACTATGTTACTTGTAACACCTGTCAAAAGACTTTTTTAAATGCATGTGTCTCTACTTGGTCCTTTGCAGTTTTGCGTGATATACCAATTTTGCTACACCCAAAATACTGTCTCTACCCAGTGCAAAAACCTTTCCTTGAAAAGTCATTTTTACATTAGGCAATTTTTTATGAGCAAATTATATTTTTGCGGAACATGAAGGTCAGTGGAAAAGTGACTACTGACCTTCATTCACCCATAAATGTGTTAGCATGCTAACTCTAACACAGTTTGAATGAATACTTTAGTAAATAGTACATTCCAACAACTAGTACTAACCTGCACTAATATAAAGTCTGTATGTGTGTATTTGTGTTTGTCCACAGTTGAGAGCACATGCCGTGGACCTGAATGGGAATCAGGTGGAAAACCCAATCGATATTGTCATCAATGTCATCGACCAGAACGACAACAGACCAGAGTTCACACACACCATTTTTAACGGCTCTGTGCCTGAAGGGTCCAAGCCAGGTACACACGCACACACACACACACACACACACACACGCACGCACACACACACACTATCTGTGAAACAATTTTTACCCCATAATTTTAATGAATCACATCATGCAGACCTGCATCTTGTGCCCCTAAGGAAGGATTAGGTTGGGGTCTCTACAAGTGACTCTAAATATCCTTATAACAAAACATGTACATGTACACCCACACACATTTCTAACTTCCTAACTGGGCGATTTAATCCTCGCTTCGCTGATATATCTGCACTGACTTGTGCTGCTGTGTTTCCCCTGCAGGATCCTTTGTTATGACAGTGACAGCGGTGGACAAGGATGATCCAAAAACAGCCAATGGGATGCTGCGATACAAGATCCTTTCCCAGAATCCCCAGAGTCCCTCCTCCAACATGTTCACCATTAACAACAAAACGGGTGACATCATCACGGTGGCAGCAGGGCTTGATCGGGAGGTGTGTGTGTGTTTGGTTGGACATTTTGTAAGGCTCATCTTCAAACCCATATGGAGCAGCTGTTCTGAGTGTCTGTCTCGCCCCCAGTGTCCCCTGCAGAGGAAAGACAGATTGTAGCTTTTTTTGACTAATGTTATTTCATCAGAGAAAATATTTGTTTTTTGTTCTTAGGTCACAGCATCCTGCAGCCAATAGTTAAACTGCTATATACTGTCAAAAACTATGCATGCATTTGCTGCGTGCCAAGGAGATGAATCATTTTCGAGCAGTAAGACGAAAGACTCAACACATTAAACACATTATGTACTTTCATCAAATATGGTTCTCACTAATTGTAAAAGGGTCATTATGGGTTTTTTTTTTCTCCAACAACATCATGAAGCCAAGGTTCATGTACAAGCTTTTACCCAGAATTTTAAGTACTAAATGTTTTAATTAGCAGATGGATTTTGTTCTGTTTTTCTGATGTCCTGGCCAAATTATGACCATTACTCAGTCAGACTTACTTTGTTTAGTACCTTTGTGTAAGTTTGTGCAGTTCAGTGTTTCACAGATGACAATTAACCCATAAAGACCCAGTGCTACTTTTGCGGCAGTTCCTAAATGATTTTTTTTCTCCCTATTTAACCTTTCTGAAGTGATTTATCACCATTAATTAGAATGTATTTTTTTGATTTTTCAATGAAAATCGGGTATTTTCCCATTGTTAATTTACTGATCATGTAGACGTTCATAAAAGCTTAGCTTAAAATTCATTGTCTTAATATGAGACGCAGAGAAAAATGAAGAAAATGTGAGTTTTTCAACGATATACATTATTAACTGAACACAAACCAAGTTTGTCCATCCACTATCTTTGATCCAACTCTGGGTTTTACTGGCGAATCAATGCTGTAGAAGATGACAGTGTTTCCATGTTCACTATGGGGCCTCTGAACATCTGAATGAGTCATATTTTATGACCATGAAAAGACAAATTGACAAAATAGACAAATTAGCAAACTTTATTTTATACCAGTTATTTATATGTATGGATAGGTTTAGTGGTTCAACAGGTATTAAAAAGTTTAGATCAGTAGATAGTTTTGGTTGCCAGTTGCTTTTTGGGTCTTTATGCGTTAAATCAATGGATGGACATGGGTTATGTGTTAGGTCTGGAAAAAAAACAAAAAAAACAAAAGCTTATAAATTGATGCTGAGTTTAAATTATTTGGTTAAATTAGTTTTCAAGATGCAGAATGAGTTTTCCCTCATCATTTTTAATTCTGACAATAATTTTTACAGGACTGCCTGATTTTGAAAATAGAAAGAGAATGAGTGATAACGTACATACAACTGGAAACAAACAAAGGGTCTTCAGCTACTCTCGACCAAGGGCCTAATTGTTTTTAAGCCGAAACTGAGGGGAACATGAGGGAAAATAATGATAGGAAGGTACTTAGGCCTAAATAGAAAATGCTCTCAGATCTTCACTAAGCACGCCGTTCACTGAGAACTGATGGGTAAACTTTGAAGTTCCAGACATGTGTTCCAACAAACGTTCTTTAGTGAGAGGAAATGTTTAACTGCTTTCGACACTGTATGTCGGTGTCCTGTTTGGTGAAAAATGCTTGCAATGACTTATATTGGCTGCTCTCTGATAATAAGCTGACAAATGTGTTTATAATATCTTTAGCATCTACTTCTCTCCTTAATATAATAATAATTTCTATCTCAACTGATTTTAGAGTCGCTGCAGTATGGGAAGACAAATTGCTACATCCTCTAAATACATTTTCTTTTTTCTCACACTTTCTAAATGTATTAATATTCTGTGGAGCAGACAGGAAACTGGCAGGCCCACTGCTCTACAGTATCCAAAGAATCTAAACTTAAACATAAAACTGAATTTAAAAGAAACCAGCAATTATAATCTTCTGTTGTACTGAAAAATAATGTCACAGTAGAACTTTTACTTTTCCAGCTTGTTAGCTTAAAGACGTATTCGCTTAAAAGTTACACATTATAGTTAATGCAGCAGTTCAAAGAGTTTGTGCTGAAGAAATAAGGATGTAGTCATTGTCATATGACACTAAAAATATGTATAATAACCAAGAAAATGGTCATAAACATCTACTTGGCTGTTGCAGACTGTTGTTTCTGAGGCCGAGACTAAATGAACAGGAATGAAGTTTTCTTGAATGATGTTTTGTAGCTTTTCTTTGTCGTAGTTCAGTCCTTTGAGCAGAGAAAAGCTAGAAAATAAGTAAATGACAACAATATTTACCACGCAAAACAACGGAACTGGAGATGATGTTGTCATTGATCGTTGGTGCATACCAGATCGTAGCCCACCACCGATATTTGATGTAGAATTACAGTAATAATAAAACTTTTGGTTAAAACTATAGTTAATGATCCATGTATCTTTAATGTATTTTTAATTTCCGATGGAAAGTCATTTAATGTGCCCTTGGACAGACTGAATAAGTATATATTTCTGCTTGTCATAAGCTGAAAGAAATCCCTTTCATGCATATAAATGATATTTCTCGTTTTGAGGTCTTAAAAAGGTAATTAAATTGTGTGAGGGAAATGTGCAGAACTTTTATTGAATGTAGTCATTAGCTCTCTAAGTTCTATTGAGCAGTACCGATTGAGTCACCAGCTTTAATGGTGTTTTGACAGAAGGACCTCCTGAAACTGCCAAATGACTTTAATTAGATTTATATCTTAATATGATCTTTGTTACTAGAATTAATTTTTACACAAATGTCATATCTACCCAACAATTAAATTGCACTCCTTTAACACCCACAAAGTTCTGTTTCCAAAGAATTAAGGTGGTTTGACCTCAAAAGATATGGCCTAGCATTGGATTATACTGAAAAAGAGAGCGCAGAAATTGCTTGGTATGATGTGTTTCATTTGTAGATACACACTGCAGATCATTTTATCAAACTTTCAAAGATATTTGAAACTACCAATGATATATTAGTATTCGATTTGATGAAACAACTCCTAAATGGCTCCATTGTTTCATTAACGGACAGGTCACAATGTCAAGATATAGATGTTAAATCTGAGTTTGTCAAAATTGCAAAAATGTGTCTGTTGTGTCCATTGTAACGGTGTAATATTTTATAAAATGCATATATATGCTGATGAGACTGTCCTCTACCTATCTCATGCTGTGCTTTCTTCTGTTAAATCCTGGGATTTAAGGGATCTTTCATGACATGACAGACACTTTATAAGGTAGTGGTTGTCTATTACCCCGTTACATTTCTCCATTGTTATATTTTAATGTGCGGCACCATAGAACACTCAAATTATTGCATTACTTTGGAAGAACTGTCTGTTTTTTGATGACTTTGAAACATGGTTTGTAGTTTTGATCTCCACTAGTCTTTTAAGATTTCAGGGGTTTTTATTTTATTGTAAATGAGGTCTTTTACTTACTACAAGCTTGGATTAAAACCACTTGACATTCAGCAGATCATCATGTAGAGTAAAATTTAGGGTTATTTTAGGCCATGTATGAACTGTTGAAGGTTAGGTAGTGTTTTTGAAGTCTTCTGGTATAATGCTGCAATCCAGAGTCCTGGGAAGTAGAATTTGGAGTTAACTACCATCTCAAAGTATTAGAGGTGATCCATGTTGAACATAAACAACAATCATGGAACTTGCAGATCTGATCTCCTATTTGCTTTGTTACTGAAGAGGTAGTTTGACTGTCGACAGTCCAGCGGTCTCATATACGCAAACGAGATGGAAGAAGCAACATGTCGGATGAGCTAATTACACATTGTGTTTTTTTCTTCATTACGAACTAGCACACTGCGCGACTATTGTTCTGTCGTCACATTACTGTTTGCGGTGAGGTCGAACTACTTCTTTGCAGCAAGGATCTCCGACTTGAACAGGCGTCCCAATGTATTTTACAGAGTTGGACGTCGGAAACTTCCCATTTCCCAGGACTCAGGAATGCAGCATAATACATGCATTGTCTGCCGTCTGCTAAAAGGACAGCCCTATTGCTTAATCCAGTGAAACTCTGCTTATGATTAAGATTTAAAAAATGTTATATTTTGAAAAATTGAGTAATATTATGTTTCTGTTTGTGTTTGCAGAAAGTCACCCAGTACACCCTGATCATCCAGGCCACAGATATGGAGGGAAACCCGACATACGGGCTGTCCAACACAGCCACTACTGTCATCAGGATCACCGATGTCAATGACAACCCACCTGAATTCACAACTGACACAGTATGTCCACATGCAGTAAAGAAACCAAATGACCCTAAAACAGCAGACAGGGGCGAGGCACTGTTCTCTAAACAGCACTAAAGCTCTAAGAGGTTTTATTGGCAGCGGCAGATGGCGGAGGAGTGAAAAGCCAATGAAACGTCCAGTATGTTTATCTCCTTCTGTAAAGTCTAACAAGTTGGACAGGAAGCAGCAGTGTACGTGGGAAATGTGATCTTTATTTTGAGAGGCAGTAACACTGAGACCATCCTCTACACGCATCTCTGCTAATGAATTGCTGTTATGTTTTCGGTGACATATTGACGTTAAAATGCTGCCTGTTCTTGTGTCTGTTTCTGTCAGTTCTTCGGTGAGGTCCACGAGAACAGGGTGAATGTGATCGTTGCTAACCTGACTGTGACTGATAAAGACCAGCCTCACACTGCAGCCTGGAGCGCTGTGTACCGCATCATAGCAGGAGATCCCACTGGACACTTTTCCATTCCCACTGATCCTACTACCAATGAGGGCCTGCTGACTGTGGTCAAGGTGGGCATGAGCAGATAAGAAGTGAACAGATATGCAAGCAAATACTTAAAATAAACACTCATTCATTTTTCTTTGAGGCAACCAAGCATTTATTAATCTTTGAAATAGTCAGCAAGATTTAATAGAGGGAGGTTTATAATGCATGTGCATAAAGACGCTCCAGTTGCAATTTTTTTGGCCAGTTTTAGTGTTTTAAATTCTGACCTGCTAAGTCCAATACGTTATATTTTGCTGTACAATTTTCTCTCTTACTACACTAGGTTACAGGACTCGATGTCATTCATAATATTATCAAAATAAAGCACAGAGGTTTTCCATATTCCAGCCAGAAATGAATTGCAGTATGCGTCATGTTATCTAAGAAGCATATGAGCGATTACTCATAGCCCAATTTAGCTGCCTGGTATTGTATATGACAGTGCCAATTCACATAGGAATTGTGAGTGAAGAGCCTTTAGTCTGACAGTTATGTGTGTTTGATGTTACTGTCTGAGGTTCATTGACTGGACACGGCAGAACAAACTGAAAGCAGTCCAATTCTGATCAACTACTGACTAGTGCAGTGGTTCCCAACATTTTTTGACTCATTTAACGTCACAAATTTCTGGTGACCCAGACATTCGAAACAGAGACTTTTCTTTTTTTCCTAAACTTAATTTGGTTTTAATCATTTAATAGTTCGCTATACTATGTTGTAAATAAACATTAATTTTAGACACATTTAGTCTATACAATGTATAGATGGACAGAGGTAGAAAATAGAGTA
>JAPSES010000258.1:18437209-18451233 GCA_029822895.1 Maxillicosta whitleyi
ATGTTGTAAATAAACATTAATTTTAGACACATTTAGTCTATACAATGTATAGATGGACAGAGGTAGAAAATAGAGTATAAATAGAGTAAAATGAGATAATTGCAAAAAAAATGAGAATTTTATTTTCCTTGTAGTCAGTCTAGCTTGTATTTACAAGGCTGACAATTAATACTGAACAAACAATAACTAAACTATGAATTATGAGATTATAAGAGCCGCAGAATCTGAAACCAACCACAATGAACATTTGACGGATAAACAGTACCACAGTATTTCAGTTTCAGCTTCACAGTTTGTCATTTCTTGTATGTATGTGATTGTCTCTCAACTTACCATATATCTTTTTTTTTTTTTTTAGCAATTACTAGACATTTCAGGTGACCCCAGGTGTGGTCCTGACCCCAAGGTTGAAAAACACTGGATTAGTGTGTCTCAGTAAATGTGGAAAATACACTATACTTCTACATATATTTATAGTGTTTGTCAGGGCTCTCACCCTCTCATTCGCCTCAACACCTCTTCAGAATCACATAGACTTTCTATATCAGCTGAAACATAGTAACATTGAGGAAAACTGAAGAGGACATTACCCTAATATTTCTTTTGTTTGAGTTATTTATTTCTACTCTAACAGCACACTTAAGAAAAACAAAGGTAAAAGATTGTATGAGTATGTGTATGTGTACATATATGATGTGTGTCTGTACATACATACGATTATATATTATATAATCATATGTACAGTATGCATGTATGTGTGTGTATAGGGGTGTATGAGTGTGTGTATATTTGTGAATAAATATTAGAGTAATGTAAAAGGAAGAGGAAGGTAAATATATATTATTAATATATTATGGAGAAAGGGCAGGAACCCCTTTCAGGCATGCAAATGACACTATTGTGCTGTTCTTCTTTTGAAGATTGTCTTTATTTTGGATTTTTGTATTATTATTTGTTATGTAATTGTTCATATATATGTTAAATTTCATTGCATGTTCAGAATAAATCACTCAATCAATTAATCAAACCATGATCAATCAGGTATGAAACCATAATATAGAGAAAGACTTATGCCCTAAATATCAGAGATAAATATCAGATATTTCAACTGTGGAAAAGACTTGCAATGATTTCTCATACTTATTGAAAAGATATTTAATTGGGGTGTTTCACATGAGTAGCCTTGGACTAATGAGTTTAAATCCTGTTTTTATTAACAGTGTAATTTTTCTAGGAATTTCATTATATGCACAATAATTTTCCAGAACAGTTTGCTTTGTGATCAAACTAGGAGATCAGAAGATTAACAGCAAAATGTGTTTTGATATTATTATATTATATAGTTAAAATTGCCATGTAGATCTCATAAAGTGACAGTCTAATCTATAAAGGTCAAATTTAAACAAAAGACACTAATCCCAGTGTCATTAATCATTATTTAATGCCACTCCAGAAAAAGACAAACCAGTAGAAGGGATAGTTTTTGTTATGTTGTCCTGTCTAGGTGGGTGTACACTGCGTAAAATGTCTTCCATTTATGTTGATTTCTTTTGGCTGGATGATGAAAAACTCTGCTTTAGAAAGGAACCCTTTTTTCTGGTAGATTTTATTTGACAAATTTGGGAGAAAGACACAATGTTTTCTGTAGGACTGAGTTATGAAAGAAGGGGAATTGAAATTGAATCTATTGTTGTAGTCTCAGTGTTATATAAAATATGCTGTCCACAATCGGGTTTTTACACGTCTACCTCATTATATTGCAACAGTTTTAGTGCATTAAAGCATTCTGACATGATCAAAAGATTCACATGTGGTTTGAACCAAATGTCACAACTGGCTTACTGTCATCTTTAGTAGCGAGTAGAGTTATGTTCAAAAGACTAAAGTTTTCCAGCACTGCTCTGGAGGTGAAAACGTCTTGTTAAGATATTCTTGTAGTCTCGTAGAAGTGACTTTGGAACCCAGAACCATAAGGAACATATCACATATTAAGCTGTACCCACTTGGACGATAGGAAAGAATATTAGAAAATACGATAATCAGATAATCAACTAATGAAAATATATGAGTTATGTGTGTGTTTGTTAAGGAATATCACAGCCTACCGAAATGTTTTGTATTGTCCTTAATGTCACCATTATTTGGCTGTGAATGCAAGTGGGTGTAATTTAATGTTTGGTTTTATTCATGTTTTTCAGGGAGGATATTCTGTCTGGAAATATGAAATTATCCACAATGCCAATTATCTTGTCTCGACTCATAATACAAAATCGGATTTAACGTTTGTCAATAATGAAGTTAAATTTTATTGTTGCTGCACAGATATTGAATCATTTAGCTCATACACCACAAACAAACAGTAGTGTGCTACCAGATAAGATAAGATAAGATAAGATAAGATAAGATAAGATAAGATAAGATAAGATAATGGGCAAATTTCACAGTTGACAGCATCAAAGTACAACACACCAGTAAAACAGAAACATAGGTAGAAAAAAAAACATATGAGGGAAATATAAAGGAAAATGAGAAATCCTATATTCATATAAAATGTATATAAATACAGAATTCGAATGAAATGTAAATGGTATTTACATATTGTACATTATTACATGTCCATGGTGTGGTCCAAGGCTGCTGAAGTCCAACTCCAGATTTGACGCTGTATCTTGGTCAAAGGCACTGAAAGAAGAATGAACTTAACATACCCTTGATAATACCTAAGGTGAAACCCACATAGAAAGTCTGAGGTCCAACTGAGATTAGAAGTGCAGTTTCTTGCTGCGATGTACCACCAGGACACTACTATCATTAAGCAGTTAAAATCTAAAGCATCAAATATTTACAGAGGAGTCCTAGATGATTGTTTATGGTCCAAACTCCACATACAATCATTTTCCCAGTCATCCTGACCCCCTTTCATCTACTATCACCAACTGTTGTATAACCATTGCTGTTATTTGCTATTATATTACATCTGTGGTCCAGCCAATAAAGAAAAGTCAGAATCAGGTCATTTTTATCCACCAACAATCTAGACACAATAATGAACACATTCATCTCTTCTGGTTTAGATTAGATCCTGTCTGAGTCAACACAGACTCAATAAACCTTTTTTTTTTTTTTTTTTTTTTGGTTATTCTTTATTTTCACTTAATGTATAGAACATTTTGAACATTTTAGACAGTGATACACAGAATAGGGTATTAAAAAAACAGAATAAACATCACACCTGAATGTCAACTCCACTGTCATCCACCACCCAATAGAAAAACAAAGAAATAGTTAAAGAAGGCAATTAAAAAGAGGTATACACACAAACATATATAAATTAAAAATAAATAAATAATATTAAATAAAATACATGGCACAGTACAAATAAGAATTATCCAACTATGAGGATAAGTTCAGAGAATGTATGTAGTTCAAGAAAAGTACCATGAAATGATGTAAACGAGCCTTTTAGTTTCTTTCTGACTTTTTGTATCTAAGTGTGAGACGTTTTGAAAAATGCTCCATGAATAAAAGGTTCTATTTCCGCTAACGTCTGACCATCCGTTCACCCGTACCTTTCTTTCTCCAGCCCATAGATTTTGAACTGAATCGCTCTTTCATGCTGACCGTGGAGGCGGAGAATGAAGTCCCACTGGCCCGAGGCATCCACCTGCCTCGTCAGTCCACCGCCACCGTGTCCGTTCGAATCCTAGACATCAACGAAAGCCCCGAATTCAGCCCCAACCCCAAGTCAATCAAACTGGAGGAGGGTCTGCCCGCCGGCTCACTGCTCACCACCTTCACTGCCCAGGATCCAGACCGCTTCATGAGACAAACAGTCCGGTAAGACATCCGCTAAACCCTAGAGACCAACACTTCCAATGATACATAACGACATAATGACTCGAAAACAGAAAACCACCGTTAAAAATGAATGTTTAATTCAACCAACACGTAACAGTGTCTCTGTATGAAGTACTTTTAACTACCTGTATGTGCTTCTTCATTTTTATACCTTTTATTAAAAGATTTCTGTATTGATTTTCAGTGTTTGTCATCGTCAAGGTTAAATGGTAAAAGCAAACTGAATTACTTTTTACAACCTTGGACTCTGACATTGTGTTTTCAAATTATTTATACAGAGCTCACATTTATTCTCTTGCTTACGGTAATTAATTTTTATGAAAATACGAGGACAAAGTTGAACCTGGTCTTTTATGAACATTATTTTTCTGACAATAAAGCTGGTAGCATGGTTGTGAAGGCTCAGCTGAAGGTGTTAAACTTGTATTTGAAAAAAGACAAAAAGCAGCAGTGCCTGAAGATTTTTCTCAGGAAAAAATTACATGTCATGTCAACAACTCAAACTTGGTGTGTTTGTTGAATAACTCATAAACAAATTGTATGTTTATATCCACATGTTGTTTGTATGAGGTGACATTTGCTAATTCAGTCCACCTCCATTTACTATTAAGTAAATATCAAGATAAGATTCAGAGATTCAGACTCAAAAGTTTATTTGCCATTTGTGCGTACACATAGGAATTCTTCTGTGGTCGGTTAGAGTCAGATAAAAAATAGTAGAAAAACTCAAAAAGCCACATACATTTATACATCTATAAAAAAAAAATGTGTGCATGTGTATATATATATATATATTTATACACATACACACACACACATAAAGTTTTCACATGGGAGGCCTGATGTTTCATTTCACTGTGCATAAACACCAATAAAAGCATAAAAACTGACCCAGGAGACAATAAAATAAAATAAATAAGATAAGACTTCATTTATCCCACCATGGGGAAATTTACCAGTTAACAGCAGCAACATACAACAAACCAATACAGAGAAAAAGACAGATAGAAAAGAAACAAGTGAAAAATTAAATATAAGAAAGAAATTAGAAACTTGGCATTTATAGGAATATTTATATAAATATAGAAATGAATTAAAATTGAAATGGAATGTTATTTACATCATGGTTGCACATGCACATGGTGTGATATAAGGGGGTTAGGGGAGTTTACTGTGAACTTTATTGTATATTGTTGCTGTTTCTGTGTTTTATTTTTTGTATTGGGCACTTTGACATTTGGTGTCAAAGTGCGTTACCAATATAATGTATTATTATTATTATTATTATTATTATTATTATTATTATTATTATTAACTGTTATAGAGTCTAATGGCTGTGGGATGAATGACCTGCGGTATGTCTCCTTGCTGATGTAAAAGTGCAAGGACCGATATGTGCACAACATTGGACTTTTGTTGAACTTGTATGAAACTGGTCAAATAATGTCAGTATGATGACTCTATAAGATGTTATCCATTAAGTGGATGAGAACAACAATTGGACATGGTTGAGAGCCCTTAAATCTATTGCTGTGTGACAGGCTGTGTCCGCTGCAAAAAACTAAAGAGGAGGTCAAAAGAAGGAATGAATCTAGAAAAACAAACAAAGCTTTTTATCACTGTCACTGCTTGCACTTTTACTTATTTCAAACTCACTGGAGTAAAAAATGAAACATCAGGGTTCCCACGCATCCTGGAAAACCTGGAAAAGGGTTGACCAATTTTCCAGTCATGGAAAACATATGAAAAATGACAGGAAAGGTCAAATGTCCTGGAAACGGTTACGTTATCCTGGAACATTATTTATCCTCCCCCTGTGTGCCTAAACTGAAATGACAACAAAGGTAAATATTTTTCAGTAATTTATTGAAAATATTCAAATAAATTTAGAGGAAGCGCAGGAGTAAAAGTACGAGAAAAGAGAAAGTTGAGTTGGGAATTGTCCAGTTGAACATTGTAACTCCAGTTTTTCTAATGAAGTATTAGGCTGTAATCTGTGGGTGTGTTCGTGTTATTCTATGATATATTTGTCATAGTTATTTTTCATAGATAAATTATAGCCATAGACTGCACATCAAATGTCTGGGTAAAAAACATAGAAACAATCTGAGTAAATTAAAGTTACAACTGTAAAAAAAGAACACTTCCAAAGAATGAGGGGGGTGTAATAGTGTATGACGTGATAACTTGTCTCTGAAAATGTCTTGGAAAATTCCTGGAAAATGATTTCCAGGAAAGAGTGGGAACCCTGAACACATCTCTCTCCAGTGTATTATATGAAGACAACACATTCCATAAAGGCCTTACAAGACAGTATATTATACGACGATACGATATTGGACTCAAAAACTACACTGGAGTGTTGTTTTTTCGTTCTCTTTGTTGAGGTTTTCCCCAGATGAATAGTCTCAACATGATTTAATTTGGCAATAGTGTGAATGTTTTCCTTCTCAGTTAGTGAGGACAGCATGCTGTTCTGTTCTGTCGCAGCACCATTCTGAGATAAAAGCTGATAAGATTGCTGCTGTTTTCTTTAATTTTCCTTAATAGATCTTGTCAGGAGCGAACGTATGTCTTTAGAAATCCTACAGCACTGAGCTAACAGCTCAAACACAACCCAACCAGAGCTCAGAAAGCCTGCAGGACTGCTGCTTTTTGTCCCCACCATTCTTTTCTTTTACTTCCCACTATTTGTTTCTAAATGTAGTGCTGAAGTCTTTGTAACCTAGCAACAGCCAATGGTGGACGCACACTGTGTTCACAAAAAAAAACATGCAAGCTCACGCACACACATAGTCACACACATAAAGCATAGTGTATTTTGCACTATAGAGCAGGCCAGGGAGAGCATTTTTGGTTTGTGATTTGCCTTCTTTGTTGCTTTGTATTCTGTTGTTGGTGCCGCTCCTACATTTATTCATAACTGTGTGTTTCTAGTCTTTATCTCACCAATTAAAAACATACAAAACTGACAATTCTTCTTATTCATGCGCAGTTCGTGGAGGCTTTCGGTCACCTGGGCTCATTTTTGTTTCCTGTTTGTGTGGCCCGTTTGATGCATGGTTTTCTCTAATGTTGCAGCATTGCAGATGGTTCTGTCAGATAAATACGTTTTATTGGCAAGTCACCGTGATTTGCTAAGCCTGACTGTGTTAATGGGCGCGTTTCCAAGTCTGGAAAATAAATAAGGCGAGATATTTTTTAACATCTTTTCACCAGCAAAAATATTTTTCGTATAATTTTCAAATCATTTCCGGTGAGGATGGATGTAAATGAATGTTTTGTGGCTGCCTTGTGAGAGTGCTGCAGCCTCCATATATCAGCTCCCTTGTAGCTACAGTATTTGGGCCGCAGCCAGGGAAGCCGATAAAGAAGCCTCTCTGTGGTGGTTTCTCATGGAGTCTCTCTCTCTCTGTCTAAATCCAGGTACTCCAAGATGTATGACCCTGCCAACTGGCTGGAGATTGACCCGGTTAACGGTCGCATTTCCACCATCGCTATCCTTGACAGAGAGTCTCCCTACGTCAAGAACAACCTCTACAATGTTACCTTCATGGCGTCTGATAACGGTGAGACATGAGGGCTGCTCTGATGTCCTGTAGTAACCTCCCCTTCGCATACAGAGGTGGATTCTGTTCACGGTGCCTCAGTGTTTCTTCATTAATTGCAGTAGTGCTTAGTTCACTGTAGAGTCAGTGCTGTATTCTGTCTTCTGTTGGTGTGACCCATTTGAACTAGGAATTTGGAATTTCTGACCTTCCAGTTGGAAATCTTAACTGGAATGACCAAACTGTACAACATTGACTTTAAAACACAATATACTGCACCCATATGTTTCATTTGTGTCCTATGAAATCTGATATAAACACACTGGTAGTCCAAATTAACTCCAATGAAAGGATTCTATCTGCAAAATGTAGTTTTTATTTAGGCAATTGGTTGTGAAAAGCATCAATATAACATCATTTATGTAGTCTTGCACAATACAATATAATAATAAATATAACAGAAAGAAAGTTGAAGTTTCATATTCAGATAACAAAAATAATAGCTATATTGCTATAAATAGATAATCCAACTGTAACTGGTAGAGCTGTTGGGTATTGCACTCAGTTCAGGTGTGATTCCATTCATTAGTACATTTTTGGCTTTTACACTGTTGCACACTGAGACTGGTTGTCACGTTTTTCACTGTATCTGTATCATACAAAGAATGTAGCTTCAACAGCCATATTCAGCTATTTATCTAAATAGAGAGTATTATGATGAAGGTTTAGCAATTATATTTAACCCTATTTCTAAGTAATGACACAAGAAAGGCCCTTTAAATGCAAAAGTGCCACTTCAGGCCCCACCCCCTCCAGGTTGTTGGCTGTGCTGCTCTGTCCTGTTCAACAAACAACTGAACAGTTGAGGTAATTGGCTCAAAGTTTGGACATATTTTCAGTTTTTACTACAACCGCTGCTGTTGATAAACAATTATGTCGTACTCAGAGAAATGTTCGTCACAAAGCTTGAGCTTATATGTGCAAATCGAGATTGACTAGTTATAAAATGTAACAAATCCCCTTTTTTTTTTTTTTGCCAAATGAATATAAAGACAGCTTTGCAGCACTTGGAGGATTCAAATTCAAACTTTATGAACTATTAGGGTCCAAATACACTAATAAATGAACCAAAAACTAATAAAAGTGGGATTAGATAAATATGAGAACTTTAAAGCTATATACAAGCCAGTGCCACGGTGGATGGAGGATTTGATTCTGTGAGAAAAAGTTCATATCAGGTCTGTATCTGTGAAGTAATAGAACACATCTGTACAACTCCGTAATAGCATTAAGTTCATGCTTAACTTAAGAAGCTTTGACATAGTTTGGGTAATTCCAGAAGTCAAAGTCAAGCTCCTATTACACCTAATGAGAGGGAGACGGCTTCTTCCTGGAGACAAAAGTCAGTGCTGTTCACCTTTAATGACATTTGAATTAACTATTTTCTTGACTGAATGTCCTGATCAGGGATGTTCCTCCCACACAGTGCTCCTGTTTATAAGAACTGCACACTACATGTTTTTCTGCCTATTAGTGCAGAATTCCCAAAGTCGTCTTCTTGTTCTGATCACAAAATGTGCTTTATAGGCACAGGAAAAGAGGATTCTCTGTTCAAAGTGGAAAATTGTTCAAGAGGAATGTTATTCAGCAGCAGGCGCAGCTCCATCCCTGCACTTCACCCTGCATCCACACAGAGACCCTGCTGTGCTCCTGGCTTCCTGCTAAATGACTGTCTTAGCAAATTCCCTGCCCTTGTCCAGCGCATACACACTGCACCACAGCATGCAAGGCTCTTACTGTTACCAAACCACATTAAAGCACAAGGAAACACATGCACATATCCAGTGTCTGCAGCTTTTTCTATTCACCATATGTTCACAAGTGACCAGCTATCACTGAGCATACTGCCGCTGATTGTGTGACCATGATGAAAACATTTCTAGAGGGTGTGCATTAAAGACAGATAAGGGCATAGCTCTGATGCAGCGCTGGTCACTGGTCACTGCAACATGATATGCATAGCTGGAAGGCTGTGCACAGTCTGCAGCTTGCATCCATTATTTTTCAATAACTACATTGTTCATTAAACTCTATTTACCATATCCAGAAAACAAATAGGGATTTAGATTTCCAGGTTGTGCATTCTGCAGGGAATGACATTCACCATGATATTCTACTTCAGTAAAGGCAAATATTGTTCAACAAGTAAGATTCAGAGAGATTTAAGTGGATCTAACCGAAATAAACAGAATATAATTATGTTTTCATTTGTGTATAATCATGCAAAAATAAGAATCACTTTATTTTTCTTATGCTAGAATGAAAATTTACAGAGGGAGTATGTTGTTTCCACAGATTTATGGGGGGTGTCATCCAGTATTCAGACACTTTATTCTCATGTGCTAGGTTTGTGTGACAACCTGCAGCAACTAACATTTATAGATTATTTTAATATATAATCGATTCATCACGTCGACACAAAAGACTGAATTCTCAAAGATCAATATTTAACCCAAAGCAATACAGGCTGAAGACAAGTCAGGTATAGTTAGCGAGCACTAGCCCGCTACCTAGACTTCTTATGGCAAGAGATTAGCAAGATATAGTGTTCAACCAGCTCTGGTTATAGGCTTATCAAACTAGCATTGGTTATATTAGTTCCAGTCAACGATAGGTAATGTTAGTTTGGTGGCCTGATAAACAGAGTTGGATGAAAACATTAGAATTACGACAATAGTGGCTAACTAGCTAGTGGGCAAAAAGTAATCATGACACGACAATCTTAAGATAGGTTTACATTACGTTCCCAGTGGCAATGGCAGCCCCATTTGCCTGAAATGTAATGCACTGTGGGATTTTGTTTATTTTTTTGTCCATATACAAGTTTTGGGACATAAATGGCACAATACGTTTGGGCCAAACTGCCGTGTTCACCGGGAACATAGTGTAATCTTAGCTGTAAAAATGTGGATCAGCTTACCCGCGCTACTCTGTGTTTTCCTCTGATACACTACACAGCATGTGGACATGTCTCAATACTAACATGCTCAAGACACAACAAATCAACTCTTTTAAGAATTGATGAGGCACTTGTGGCCACTGTTGGGGCAAATGAGTTGGGTATTCAGTTTGTTGCAGATTGCACTTTAACTACTTGATGTTACTGGTCCTTTAAAAAATGGGACAAGAGGCTTCGGTGTGGTGTGGAATCCACCAATGATGGATGCATTTTGTTCCCAGGTATCCCCCCTGCAAGTGGTACAGGCACCCTTCAGATGTACCTGCTGGACATTAATGACAATGCACCGCACGTCTTTCCCCCGGAGGTGGAAATGTGTGAGAGGCCAGACCCCAATGGTATCAACATAACCGCCAGTGACAGTGACCTCAGCCCCAACGCCGGACCCTTCGCCTTTGAACTGGCCAGTCGTCCCTCAGACGTACGCCGCAACTGGACACTCAGTCGTCTTACTGGTCAGTACAAGATAAGTCTAATTTATGTTTTAGGTTTTGTTATAATGACCCATGTTGATACATAAAATATCCTGTATCCTGTTACTAGAGTAAATAGAGATTTTAATGTGTCAAACTGTTTGTAGTAACGCCTCTAAAAACTCTTATGTGATGTTGCAATGATACCAATGGCTGAGATGTTACTCCCTATTGAGTTGGGAGTTTTCTTTAAAGGAATAAAATGAAAGAATATTCTAGGAATGTAAGACACTAGACATGTTTTGGTTGTTAACCAGTATTTGTTTGCCCTAGTGAAAATGTCAAGGTTCATTTAATTCCTTTTATTCTTCCAATTTTACAGAGGAAGCAATGTTCTCTATTCACTGAATGTTGTTTTCAGGCCACTTTTTTTGTTTCTATTCCTGACACTGTACAAGAAGGTGAAATTACCCTTCTCCTATCTGTTTAGTATTAAATAACAATGTAAACTGTGTCTTGTTGGAGTCAGTTATCTGAGGAAAAATTGCATTTTATGGTCAGTCTTACTCTACCAATGGGCTGAAGTACAGAGAAGTTAGAGCTGAAGAAGTGCTTGGATATGATGGAGGATGTAGGTGGAATCATGTAGTGTAACATCTCCTCATCCATTCACCTGTCAATCATCTTCATGTCCTGCTAGGCGAGTATGCCCAGCTTCGTTTGAGGATTGGTTCCCTGGCCAGTGGGATCTATGAGGTTCCCATCATGATCACAGATTCAGGCAACCTGCCGATGTCCAACACATCCTACCTGAGGGTCAAGGTCTGCCAGTGTGATCACCATGGCGACTGTGTGGATATGGAGCGGATCATCGCTGCTGGACTGGGCACCGGAGCCATCATTGCTATCCTGATCTGTATCATTATACTGTTAGGTGAGTTCTACACTACACATGAACCCACAAATACAGTCACTACTGGAGGACACACTCACTGTCACTGTCCTTCACATTTTGCTTTTTACTTAAAATCTTTTTAGAATTTCAAAAATGACCTAAAGATGAGGAAGATTGAGTATTGACTTGGTAAAATACATGAGTGATATTGATATCTGAGTTTCAGATTCAGAATTTATTATTTCAGTACACCAAAAGGAAACAAGTTTCTCAGGTCCCGGGTGTCAGTAACAATCTACAGATCCAGATGCAATAACCCCCCCCCCTTAAAAAAATTACCACCAATAGACTGTCAATAAAAGATTGTAATTCTTGAACCGCAACTACAGTAAAGTTGTCAGGCCACTTTATTACCTTTGTTAGCTCATATTTTAAACTCTGGTTGTTGTGTTTGATCTGTACGTACTGTATTTTAAGTAATGCTGTCAAACAATTAAAATTTTTACTCAAATTAATCACAGGGATGCTATGGATTCATTTCGATTAATTGCGATTAAATATTCATTATTAATATATTCTATATACTATATTAATCATGCTTCATTTTGCATGAACACACAGACGACGCAAGGAAGGTGGAACTATATATGCACTTAACGTGTTTGTCAGTTGAAAACGTGTTTGTTTGTTAAAAATTGTATTCAGATTAAACGTGACGAAGAATTAATCTGTGTTAACCCGTTAATTTTGACAGTCCTAATTTTAAAGTATGCAGATAAAAAAGGGACAAAGAGGCATGGACATGTGTCTGCGTTTAAAGGTATGAAAATTATTTTGAAGCCATAAATATATACATACACAAAAGGTATACATAGATGAACAAATACTGTAAAATGTGAAAAAGTAGGTCTATGAACCTTTTTAAACCATATATGCTTTTGTTATTTTAGAAGCCCAATGCAGCTGGAGTGTTCAAAATCTCAGATACCTATTGCTGTTAAAGAAAACCCGTGTGCATTTTCTATAAAAGTATCTATTTCAGCACTGACTTTGCACTTTCCACCTTTGATATAACATTTCAGGGGAAGGGGAAGACAAGGACTAGTAGAGCTATGTATGTCAAGCCAAGTCCTTTACAGCTTTAAAACAAGTCTGGTTGTTGCAGAAAAAGTTATTTCTATGTCCAACCAAAATCAAACAAATATAGCCTACCCCCCCTGAGCTTGGAATAAGTTAACTCCATATGGATCCACATCCAGGGCATCTTACCCACCTGACCTCAGCACCTGCCATTATCGATCTGTACACACTGAGAGTTACTCAGAAGAGCATTTTTGTTATCGAAGAAGGACAAACAAAAAGATGAGGTGAGTTTGGTTTGAGTTCAGTGAAATCCACTTTTCTTAAGTTCAAATTCAACTCTGCACTAACTGCCCGAGGCCCCAGATCCCCTGTGGCCCCAACAGCTTCAGGATCACTACGTGTGAAGTTTAATAACTTAACTTGAGCTCAAGCTATGAAAATTACAACTAAAGATGTAAGAATTCACAGTTTTCTTTTAACCTCTGTATTTTTATTGCACTCACATTCACATATTCACATTTGCACGGTGTGGTTGTACTTTTCTGGACATATCATTTCACAGTTTACCTTCCAATTATACACAAACAGACCTGCTGATTCAAGCCGGTAGTCTGGGAGCAAGTATGGGTTCAGTGTCTTGCTCAAGGACAGTTAGGTTAAGCCAGTGGCAGATTCTAGTAGTTTCTGACTGATTGGCACCACATTGATCTGGTTTAGGATCTTGTTTGGTATCTGTATTTGGCACAGAATACTACATGGTAGTGTAATGTGAGAAGTCAATGGATTCAAGTCTTAAACTTCCTTGAGTACTCACAGACTTTGATATCTGAGTCAACATCCTGTGTGTGATGCATCTTTATTTTCATATCTTGTTATGTGTTTATTTTTGAGATTAGAGAGAATATAAATGAAGATTTTTCTCATGTTTCTACTCTGACCTTAACTAAAAAAAAAAAAAAACAATAATGTTTGATATCTAAAGCAGCTGAAAACCACTAGTGTTTACAAATCTCTGCTGATTGTTTGGTTACATCTTTTGGTTGTATGAATAAGTGTGTGAAAACAAGAAATATTAAGTCTGTTTTATCTATTATGCAGTTTATCTTGCAGTTTACTCAGTGATCAACAACCTACAACTAGAAAAGCACTCAGAGAGCGCAAACCTCCGCCAAGCAGCACAGTTCCCCCACATATTGTGACTGACACCC
>JAPSES010000258.1:18451333-18466159 GCA_029822895.1 Maxillicosta whitleyi
GAACCAGCTTTTTCATTATGCTTGGCCAGACCCAATGCCAGCATGGAATTGGAAATGTTGTGATAACCAGGCTAGGTTCAGTGTGTTTTTAACTAGTCTGACCATCGGCTTTTTCAAAGAGGAACGTTTGCAGTCTAATCTTAAATGTACCGTGTCGACCTGTTTAATATTAGCTGAAGCTGATTCCATAAGACAGGAGCTTGATAACTAAAGGCTCTGGCTCCTACTGTATTTTTACAGACCCAAATGCATTCTGAACATAATTTACCATGGCTAATCTGAATGTCTTTACACAATCATACACATATATAAATATGTTGACGTATCTGTTTAATATAGGCAGAAAACTACAGTAGAGCCATCTGTTAGGAGAAAGCAATGTGTTCTATATGTTCCACTCCACAGAAGAAACTGCCTATCACATATGTCAATCACTTCCCACACAGCAGACATCAAAACCTTCTACTTTCCCTAAAATGTTATTATTGAAGGAATAATTTACAAAAGACACAGCAGTACCAAGAGTCTTAAATTTTATTGAGGGGCAGGAGGCTCATGATGACATAAAGGGTGAGAAACAGATAAACATGATCAGTGAATTAAACATGGGAATATAGATGATTTTCAGTGGAAAATGCACAATTCAGAGGATAATAATATAATATATGGTGATAATCTGTTAGAAAAGGTTACATATGAAGAAAAATTAATTTGGGAAGTGCTACAAAAGTAGCTCTGGGTCTTTATAAGTTAATTGTTTTTGTTTTGTTTTGTTTTTAATATCTTTCGTAATTGTATGTATATTACCATTTCAATTTCACTTATTTGATTTAAACTAATTTATTTTTATCTTGTATTTCTACATGTGTGTTATGTCATTAACCCTCACTAATCTTCAATTTTAATAAACAGAGTAAATAAGAGGTTTTTTTTTTGTAAAGATGCTACTTCTGAATTGAGCTGGGTTTGTATGAAATCACCTTCTAGTGGCTACTATGTAGACGTGTTGTTGTTGTTACATACGAAGGTTGTTACGTTTATATAGCTCATACATAAATACAGGTTTACTTCTGTGAATTGGAAACTTAAAGGAAGAGAGCAGGTAAAGTGTCCTTGAGAGGACGGGTTTGTATCTAGTCTTTGTAAGTGTAGACGCTCCAACATCAAACATGCAACGTTTCCTTTCTGCTGGTTAGGTTATTGCATGACTGTCAGCAACTCTTCACTGAACAGTATTTTGTTGGTCAGCCATTATTGTGAACAAAACCCAAGGTCAGTCCCCAGCATGCTGCTATTGTCCTGAAAAGGCTGCTTTAGTCGATTTCCCTGGAGACCAGAGAGTGCCGAATGGTTTCTGCATGGTTGCTGCAGTGACTCAAACACAACCATTCAGCTGGAGCAGATCATAGGCCGTGACACACACTTCACCCCTGCCCGCTGACCGCAGGCCTCTTTCTAAGGGAAGGTGAAAGACACTCTGTACGAGTAAGTGGAGGATAATTAGATAGCATTAGAGTCTGGTTCAGGCCTCCCTCAGGACAGATGATGTAGGAGGACGTTGCATCACAGGGGTTTGTTGTGTTCATTGGAGTCATTGAAGTTCTCACCACAGACACAGTTAAATACAGCTTGTTAAGAGCAAGGTTTGTTTAGTGGAAGTCAATGTGGTTATGCTTCTTTTTTTTTTTTTTTATCCCATCTTAAAAAAACTAAAAACAAATGCTAATTAAGCAAGTCAAGTGGGATAATGAATGGGGGGGTAGAGACAACAGGATAACAGGATCTGTTATCTGTATGAGTTCCAAAAGTCAGAACTGCCTGGAACAACTTACAAAAGGAGAATAAACTGAAGGAACTGGTCTCTTTTAAATACATTCAAAGTCATTTTAAAGGGCTCATATTTATCTAAACCCAATTGTATTAATCTTTGGTTCATTTATTTGTATATTTGGACCCTAATAGTTCATAAAGGTTTGAATTTGAACCCTCCAGGTTCTGCAAAACTATCTTTATATTCATTCCGGCAAAAATCAAGTGGATTTCTATAACCTGTTTTAATTCCTGCTTAATTTGTTCCATCTATTACTAGTTGCATCAGGACATTTGTACATATAAGGTCAAGACTTCCAACCAATATTTATCAAAGTATGACATCATTGTTTATCAGCAGCAGTGGTTGTAGTAAAAACTGAAAATATGTCCAAACTTCAAGCCGATTACGTAAAATGTTCAGATTTTTAAGCTCAGTGAGCTTCATTCCTGATTTAAAAAAAGGTTATAATAACTATTTAAGTACCGAGCAGGAAGTGTACAAGCATCAGTCAACTATTTGGTTAACTGAATCGAATAGGTATGACTCAGAAGATGTAGCTTTGACAACTTTCATTTACCATAAAGTCACAAACTCTTGTGGAAAGCAGGAGGAATCTTGCCTAAAGACTCACTAGATGTCATCAGGTTACGTCATGTACAGTCTATGTTCTGATATTATCATGTTACTATTTATACGTATTTTTTAGGTTAGTCATTAGTAGTAATTTAGAACAAAAGGAGATGAACAAGAGGAACCCCCCAGGGGAAAAATGAATCAGTGGTCAGTCATTAGATTTGTCAGCTCATTCTCATGTTTGTACATATAACTATGCAATATTCATCTGTGCTGTAATAACAAATGCAATATTTATCAAAATAAATACACTATTTTTATATAGACCTGGTTCATACTGTTTCATAGATATGATATTGTTTTTATAGGAAATGCATACTGCTTATAGATACACATGTTAATACTGTAAATTGTGCCTATTCAGTTCTTCAGCTCTTTTCCAAAACGCTATAAAATCCATTTGATTACAATTTTTAATTTTACTTTTTACAACCTGATTTTAAGATAGCATCAGGAAAATTGGAACTAGGTTAATGTTATCTACTATTTCCATAACAATTTTAAACATTATATCATAAATTTCAGTGATATTGACAGAGAAAAACAATAAAAACACTTAATGTTTGAAAATGAATATATAGCATTTTGGAAAAGAGTTCTTCAAATGCTAACATGTGATTGATCTGTGGCAGCAGACAAACTAATATGTCATGCTACTGCACTGTGGCAGTAGCCATTGCCTTTTTTTTTTTTTTTTTCCTATTCTTATGTGACTTTTTCAAATTGTAAAAATTGTACATTTTTTGTAATTTAATTATATTTTCTTATCTTATTTTTTAGTTTTTGTCATTTTATATTCGTACTATTCTTATTTGTGTCGTGCCGGTGTTTGTAAATATCGCTTGCATTCCTAATTTCATTGTACACACAATGACAGTAAAAGCTGTTCTATTCTATTGCTCAATTAAAAGTTCACAGTCTGATTTCCTGCAGTTATTTTGGATACAACATGAACTCTCCAGGTTTAACATCAATGTAAGCATGGTTACTCTTCACCAAATCAGCTGATCTCCTTCATATTTTGGTATTTCGGTACAATGTAGGAAGTTCCTGGATGAGCTCTTTGTGCACTGACCTTGACCTTCATTTTCAAGGTCAAATCAGGGTGACACATCAAATTTGGACACAATATTGACCTACATTTTTGTAGTCTTTGGGGGTCAGTGCATGGTTATGGGGGCAGACAGAAGCAGCTATAACAGATGGATGGGGCTGTGATACTGGTGGGAGAACAGGGAGTAACAGGTGTATAGGTTAGGGCAGCTCCCGTTGTCCAGAGATGGTTTAGCGTTGGTCTTTTTGTAAATACATGTGTGATTTGCTGCTTTTTCATCTTTAATACCTGATCATTTCAACTGGATTACACAAAGTGGAAATATTATTTCTCCATGTTACATTATATATTATACTGTGTTCCATATATTTACAATGATGAGGTCTACGGGGCTTTTGTTGTCATATAATCATATGTTGATGTGCTTGGTAATGCGGCTGAATCCAGCTTTTGTTGAGAAACCCATTTATATTCTGTATGCCTTTGTTTTAAGTGTGAATTAATAGTTTGCCTTTGGGCAAACAGTGTCTCCTCTTAAGTGTGAGTGATTGACTTGACATTTCAGAACAGCCCAGAGGTCGCCACGTCTGCATACATAATAAACCACACTTTTATGTCATTTTACAATGAACCACAGCAGAGCTCCCTGGCAGTTACAAATCACAGCCAAATGGGGAAGAGTATGAATATGGTCACCTGTAAGGTGCTCTGCAAATAGTCTTGACTTTTTCTTTCCTTAATAGAACTGTTGTTTTGAGTAAGTAAATTCAGGGTTTAATGGAAGTCTGTCCTAAATCTTATTCTTACTATAATTTTGAGAATCTCAGGGCTCAAGGTTTTATCGGACAATGTGTCAGACTTCTCCAATGTCTTTGTCTTTTCCATCCACTCTTTCAACTTATATAATACCACCTGTCCACAACTGTTCCAACTCAGAACCTTTAGACTTCCAAACTAATTTATGTTTGGTAAAAATACCTGGTTTAACCCTTTCATGCATGAATTATGAGAACCTTAGTCAAGATATAGTTCTTGAGTGTTTTTATTCCTCTTTATGCATGAAAAAAACAACAGTGTGACATGTATTTAAAAGCTAATATCAGAAAGTCATATGAAAAACTATACAGTAAAAACATTTTTAATGCTGCTAATCAGATGTCCCACTTTTTCCTACATTAATACTAGTTATTATTGACTTCATGCAGATAATATGCCAAAAAACACTATTTTGCTTGTTTATTTACCCTAAAACATATTACTACAGACCAGGTTTATCGAGAACAGCATAGTTACAGTAACAGTATGGGATGATGCATAAGCGTCCACTGTGTTGGCTGATATGGAACCAAAATAACAAAACTCGAATATATAGAATATATAGAAAACAATGTTGATTAGCTGTCCACTGTAGTGACCACTATGCACAAAAGGGTTAAAATGAAGTGTGTGACCATATTGACAGTAGAATGGTGTTGGTGCTCCAGTATTTTAGATCAGAGCAGTCAATGTCTCCATACTTTTCTGTGATACAAACATGACCTTGTGTCCGTGTGTGTGTGTGTGTGTGTGTGTGTGTGTGTCCGTGTGTGTGTGTGTTCAGGACTATGACTTGAGTCAACTGCAGCAGCCTGATGCCCTGGAGCCTGAGTGTGTCAAAGTGGGGATCAGACGTCTGGATGAGAGGCCGCTCCATCATGACCACCAGTACCCTATGCGCTCTGCTGCCCCCCACCCAGGAGACATTGGAGACTTCATCCACGAGGTACGCCAACACACACACATGAATCCTGGAGGACCACGTCACATCCACACTCTCTGAGACACCTCCGATTCCGTCTGTTCACTCTAATTAGATTGTGGTGTCGGCCACATGCACGTCACAGCACCCAAGAAGTGATGAATCACATTTTGAGTGAAATACAAACTGTTCGACAGCAGTATGTGAACTCAATGTCCAGGAAAAAGCTGGATTTGCCAACGTTAGATCTTTTGCTTCTCTCATCTCTTTTCTATCCTTTAGTATAAAGCATCAAAGACTGTCCGGGATGTGAGCAGGTTACCTCATCACATTGAAGGATTTGGGGATTCAGGCACATTCCTTTTGCGTCCGCCAGTATACAAACTATTCCACTGAAGCCACAAAATAATGTGATTACTGCTAAACAGAGTGTACAGCCCCCACTGCAGTAAAGACATGCATGCTAAACATCTAAGTCTGCTCTCATGGTTTGCTAGCACACCTAAGGATCACATAACATATGTGTGATATTTGTGAGGGCCAGCTGGCAGGAAAGTGCACATCGGCTGAAGATCACATGAAGATCAGCCAACCCTAGTTTGTTTAAGAAACTGGCACACCATAGCAAAAGAAATGTAGAAAAACACAGAGTACAGTGTCTGTAATTCTTAATTAGCTTTGCTAATGGTCAAGATTAGTTGGCCTCAGATGTAGTCACCGCCTGGCTAACTAATTGGAGGTAAATCCATTGAGTTTAGTTAATCCTACAGACTGGCTGCAGGCCATCCACAGCTCCTTAAAGGGACAGTTTAAAGTTTTAGGAAGGTTTGTTTCTAATTATTTGCAGTAGAGGTAATTATCAGTTGTTGTTAGGAAATGTGTTTTATTTTATTTTAACTTTACTTAACCAGGAAGTCCCACTGAGATTAGAAATCTCAGAAATTAGAAATTAAAAATAGAGATTTTTTTGCAAAGGAGACCTGACCAAGGTAGCATCCAAAGTCAAAAGGATATAAAACACATACATGATACACAATGAACAATAAAACAACAATGAAATACATTAAAAAATAGCAAAAAGAAGCTGCACATTACACAATCAAGAATGTTTAAATGAAGTATAATAAGAAACTCACATTAAAACTGAACCTTTCATGTATCAAGCAGCATAACTGCAACGGTATACTGCCAGAATGTCTGGGTTAGACTTCATTTGAAGGAAACATCTTCTACTGTTTGTGTAGCTTAAATACATTCAAACATGGCTAAAATCCTATTATATTGATCCCAGCTGCATTATCTGTTTTTCATTAATTTCATTTATTTGTTTATTTTGAGCAATTGCAGAATACATGTAAGTTAAAAAAAAAAATCAAAAATCACTCCTTTACAGTAAGATTTACAGTGGGAAGAAGAAAAATGTATTCTCATCACCAAATAACTTAACATATTAACATATTAAATAGTCTCTCCTGTCCTTAAACTTCAAGCCAGGACAATGAACAGAATAGGCCTAAACAAAAATAGAAGGAAGTCATTTGATAGTATGTATGTTATATAACCAAAATGTGTGAAAAATAGAAACAAAGTACCTTCCTGGTGGTGTTACCATGGATACCAGTTAACCATCAACTTATTATAATAATTACATACCAACAATGGTAAGAATAAAGCTACAATAGTATTAATGGTAAAGGGCAGAACATACCAGCGATAGTAAGAACTATAGCAGAAGGTAAAAAAACCCAAAAAAACACATCAACTGGATGATGACCAACAAACACATATTAACACACATTAAAACACATTCATTTATTCTGTATGATTCTTGCTTATTGACTCCTGATCAATTTGTTGAGAGAAAAAAACAAAAAAAAACTGGTTTGTGAGTAGAAGGATAGCTCTGCATAGTTCTTTCAATCAAACTGTAATCTCATTTGAACATGAGGAGAGACAGGGCATGTCTTTATCAATAATAATAATAATAATAATAATAATAATAATAATAATACATTTTATTCATAAGCACCTTTCAGGACACCCAAGGACACAGAATAAAACAGCATAAAATACAAAGAAGTAAACAAATGCATTGAAAACAAAACAAAAAAATCATTACAATACATAAAAATAGGAAGTGTGAGTTGTGAATGTGTGTTTCGTATTCATAGTTACTGTAGTAATGTTAGTCATCAATTGCCAATGTAAGTATTAAATAAAATAAAAGAACGACCTGTGACAAAACGTGTGGCAACAACAGGACAATATAAAGACTAGAAACCTTACACTCTACTTGATTTTTCCATGATTTTCGTGGGTTTGTTATGTTGTCGTATCCAAATCACATTCAGCATTAACCTGATATTCAGTAAGTTTGTATTAAATACAGACAAATATTCATCTAAAAATACAAATCCATCAAATAAGGTATTTTTTGCTTATTCCATTGGTCAAAGTGATACAACCGAGCATCAGTTGGCACACAAAAGATTTGACAAACTGTGATATCTTGCTAAAAGAAAGTGAAGAAAGCTTTTAGAAGTTCATTTCTTACTTCTAGAAGATTTCAAACTTTTTGCACTTTCGCAACCTTTACATTGTACCATTAACAATACAATCAAATGTGTGGAACAGACTGAATGCACTTTGTATTAAACATGATCAGAATGGGTATATCGAAGCAAAAAAAAAAAAAAAATCTAGGCACAGACTGTAAGTGGTTTCTCATCATCTCTAGGCACTACAATCTAAAGTAAGAGGGTTTTAAGTATCAAATAGAAGTGTATCAGTGAGGGTGTCATCATGAGCAAAAAGACTTCTGGCAGTTCTGAGAGGGTTTTGCTGCACTGCTGCAACAAACTTTTAATAAGCAGTCATGAAAGCAGCAAAAATATATGCAGATATATACAATAATTAATGTTAATGTGTGGCAGATTGTGAAAACATTGCAATTATGGAACACTAACGTTAATCTATTCCATGATTTGTAGCAGCTGAGTGATTGCTTTTCTTGATTCAGATAATTATAGTAAATGATGTTAATAAGGTGACCAATACTTATCATTTGGAACATTTTCAGTCCTATTATCCTGTAAAAATGGAAATGTTTAAGCTGTGTTTTACTGCTCAAGATGATAAGAGTGATGACTCATTTTGGGATGTGACAGTACTGTAAGAGTATGAAAAATGAAAGAATGAATAGTAAGAACATTAACCCATGAAGACCCAAACATCCATCACCGACCAATACCAGTTGATCCATTAATTCTATCAGTACGTGGAAATAATTGGTGTAAAATGTGAGCCATTTGGACATTCAGAGGCTCCATAGCGTGGAAACTCTTGCATCTTTAACAACATCGATTCACCAGTAAAACCCACTGAGCTGGATCAGCGGTTAGAAATGCTTGGTTTATCTTCATTTAATGATATATTTTATTGAAAAGGTCACTTTTTCTGCAGTTTTCTCCATTTTTGATATAATAACCCTCGACTTTAATCTGAGCTTTTATGAACATCTACATGATCAATGAATAAAATACAGGAAAAATACCTGATTTATACTTAAAAAGTGGAAAATACAGATGACAATATTATAATAAATGGTGATAAGATTAATGGTTTGACTGTGGTTGTTTTCTATCGAAGCTAACAGAGCAAAAATGTAAACTATCAGCTGTTGCATCATGTGAAAAGTATCAGACCACTCTTATTTTGACAGAATGATGACTTTTTGTGTGAAGTCAATTTGACAGTAATATAACACAGATATAGGTAAACAATGAGCTTTAGATTTTATTCAGTGAGTGGTAAGGTCTGTGGATACTAAGGCCCAATCCCCTTGGCATTACCCCTTGAAACAGAATTGCAAGGGGTAGGGGTGTAAACATTCTCCTATGAAATGGGACAACACTTCACGACCTGTTACATCATTATTAAAACAGTTGATCCAATAATTAAGTTGTTTACAGGGAAAGTCCTTACATTTATGTGTTTCCTTCATCACTGCTGCATTATTTGACTGTTTACTTCATCTTGTCAATGATCCGAACAGAATTACATCAAACTCCTCCTACCCCTTCGTTCGTAATGTGGTCTCCATTTCAAGGGCTTTACAACCCTTTACCTTAAGCCCTTTCCCTTTGTCTGACTGAGAATGGGGAAAACCCTGCCCCTTCATGTCAATGCTCAAAAACAGAGGGGTAGGGCTAAGGGGTTTGGGAATCAGCTTTATACATGAGTGGGAAGGTCTGTGGATACATAGTGTCGATTCGTTGGTGGTTGTGGTGTGTTCTGATACATGACTTCCCCCTGCTGTTGAGTTGGAAACGTCAGTCCTACATATAACCTCGTTAAGGAATTGATTTGTAACATATATATAGTGCATGATTGTTTTGGTGCGTTTGGTGGATGGAGTTATTCAGCTCAGTGGGTATGATTTAGGCGGACACAGGTCTGCAATCTGTTATCTGCTGATTACACATGTGGGTACAATAAATGGATTTTGTTGCCAATTTCACATACCTGTGTTACTAATTCTTGGAATGACAGCAGACTGACACCACAACACAGTGAATAAATACATAAATAATTCCCATTTTATGCCTTTGGAATGGTATTTGTTCCAACACATTGTAGGTGTTTTGCAGAATATTCTATGTGAAATACCAGCAAAGTCTGTATCATTGTGTTGTGAGTTACTCTGTGGTTAACCCACACTGGTGCCTCACACATTCCAAATCTGGTGTATTTCATTACATACTAGATATCATTACAAACTCGATAAAGATGAAACAAAATAAAACAGTTTTGATCGTCACTTTAGAGACTAGAGATAAAAGAGGGGAAAAAATGAGGTAAAACCATTGTAGCCCTTCAGAAAGGCCAAAGCGTTTAAACCTGAGTGAAAGGTGATGTGAAGGCAGGGTGACTGCATCCCGCTGCCACCCGAGACCACTGTGTCTTTGTAGTCCTGACATGATGACTCTTAAAAACGAGAATAATGGAGCACATTTTCAGCCCCTCGAAAGCATACCCAGTACTGATTGTAGTGATAAAAGGTGTCAGGGTTATTTGAATTTCATTTTGAGCAGTTCATTTCAGCAGGAGTGTGCTGTTGGTCTGTGTCGGTTAAAGCACCCTGAAAAGAGACGCACTCTTTCAGATGGATTAACACGACTCTCAGAGTTAATCAGATAGGCTTCCTGAAGACAGACCTGATAACTGTCTCCACGTCTTGAGAGTGCTCAAACAGAGGGGCATCTCGGGCATGGAGAGTCATCACTGTCGAGCCCGTAGTTCTCCGTGTGCCGGCTGCTTCCTTATTGTTTGTGCACACCGGTGAGTGTGTGTCTTTTTTTGGTCAGGCTGCATAAAGACATCTGCCAAACAGAGCTCTGAATAATGAGCAGGAGCTGTCAGACATGGCAAGCTGATCTAGACATCTTAATCCTGCAGACATGACAAGCCGATGCCTCTCACCCTGCCGGTGCCTCGTGCTCTCCCGGCGTTAATTCTGTCCTGACGTTGAGTCCCACAACGACGGGACTGTCTTCAGTCAGACGACAGACGTGAAGCACAAAATATTTCCACAGCTTATCAGATTTACCGCTTTCATTTCCAACAGGCAGGATGAGAGCGAGAGGCAAAACCCGACGTTTTTTCGGACAGTTATTTTGGGAAAAACAATTTTAGATGTTAATTTTAGATGGGACTTTTATTCCGCCAGGTAGTATTTATTTGAGGGAATTTCTAAAAAAAAAAAAATTGAGTGTCGATGCATGGAACTACGTTAGTGGGGGTTTTAACTTCAGGCAACGCTCAGTAATCTGCAGAATCTCCTCCTAGAGATAGAGGCGGCATCTGTCCAGCCTGACCCAAATCCTTGTCTCTTCTCCACTCGTCCATAATCCCTCCTTCCCTCCGTCTCCCCCTTCACTCCCTGGAGCCGATCCATCCAACCTCTTTCTTTTCCTCTGATCTCATCCGGAGCCTGCTCTCTAGGGGCTGTTGTAAAAGGGGAGGGGGTAATGTAGAGGTCGGAGATGCTGGATCATCATTGGAAGGATGACATTTTGAATTCTACTTGTGAAACTTCTTTCAAGACTGGACCGAATGGGTCGACATGGGTCACCGGGTGTGGTTTCAGGCAGTTAACATCGGTCTGTTTTTGTGTGAGGGCATATAGGATTACTATTCTGTTACTATAGAAACATTGTAGGATTACTATAATCCTGCGCTAGATATTGTCAGTCTTGCAGCTCCCTCAACCATAAATTCTGCTTTTCTCAGATATACTTAGGTGTACGGGCGGTTGGAAAATCTCTGGTGCAAATACGGCAGTGTCCATTTATAATGAACTCAAGGTTAACAGCTCTGCTTCGCAAATATTTTAATACAATGTTCTGTAGGTTGGAAGTGATGAGCATGGAACTTCAGGGATTAACTTATGACATGAGGCCGGTGTGGATGTGCATGCTCAGTCTCCCAGATCACACTTGGCTTTGTGCAGGAAGGTTCTGCCAGTAATATTACTCCCCCGCCTTAAGTGCCATCCAATATAAGTGACCAACAAAAGGGCAAAGAAATCAATCATGGATGTTCATAAAGTAAGTAGTAGCAGCCAGAAACATGTTGAAGGCACTGTGATACAAAAAAGAAGTCATTTATTACCTTCGGGGACGCCAATGCCAGCTCACTTTGATTACAGTTTTTGCCAGGGCGTACTGCAGATGACATGTGCTCAACTTCAAAACCTCAGTGCTTCATGGGATACGAGTGATGTTGGTCATGTGTCTGAGCTGCCTGAAAATGGCTGAATAAGTGGCAAAGGAAAAGAAAATAGATAGGTACATGTAAAAAAAAAAAAAAAAAGAAGAAAAGGACATAGAATAAAACAAAATAGAGTAAAATAATACAAGTGGTTCCAGGCACTATAAGCCCCGCCCCTCATACGTATTCAGGCATCGATTCAGCTGATGTCATCATGTCTATGAGATGTCAGCATCTCATTTGCCTCTATATATGTGCCAAGTTTGTAGTAAATTGAAACAAAATTGATGTTTTTATAGATATTTGAAATTTTCCCCATTATAAGTAAATGGGAGAAATAAAAGATTTTTAAAATTCATTCAAAATTAGAACTTTAACTTACTTTTCCCAAGATGTAACCACATCTATTCTGGATCTGGCAATCATTAAACCCAATTTGGTATGAATTGAACCAATAGTTTTGCTGCTACAGTGTTAACAAACAAACCAAACCAAACACAATTCCCCCTGCCTCCCCTTCAGGATGTGGGTTAATAAAATACATGTTGGAATAATTAAATAGTGCAACTATATATAGATGAAAATGATGCAAGGCTTGTAAAACTGGTCTATAGAGTAAATCATTGCATCATGTAACAAAATGAAATGTTTACTTATCCATGTACTGTATATTACCTTTTATTGCTATTTTATTTATTTAAAGACAATGTAAAAGACAAACAACGATGTAGTGATTCAACGGTATATACACCAGATCACAGGTTTTACCTTGGCATATGTCTTCAATAAGTGTATAGACCAACCTGCACTCATATGTACTATACGGATGCTGATGCGTAATGTTTTTGTCTTTTTATCCTCCATACCTTCTACTTTTACATCCACCCCGTCTCCCAAAAACTCACAAAACTGCAACCGAAAATAGATTTTTGTTATGAACATAACATCACCTGCATTTTGTGTCAACAGAATAATTAAACATTGTTAATGAACATTATTTCCAGCGGCAAAAATATTGATCATGAAAATTGTTCAGTAATGTATTTAATTTGTTTTCCACCGATAAAACCACCAAGTCAATTTACAAATAAAATGTCAGTAAGGAAAACCAGTTCTGTCAAATATTTCATGGTTAGTTCAACAAAAGTGAAAACAAACACATCATAGTGCAATCCCAATTCAGTTTAATAATAATACAGGCACAATAAGATACAAAAAGCAGATATGTTAAGGAGATTAGTGGTATAAAATGCGTAATTGTGGAACTTAACATAAAGGTCAAAGGCAATATCTACAATTTATGGTAAAATCTTTGCTAACACAAATACATACCTTACATGGTAACATTTTCAATATAATATTACTGCAAGTAAAGACAACTAAAACTAACCAAAACTCAAGCCTAACCTAATCTAATATGTAATAAACAATAAATACAACTACATAGAAATAACAGTGCATATTAATTTGTTTTAAGTGATTTTGGCCATAGTTTCATATCAGTTTGTTACATAATCCAAAGAAACACAGAAACACACAAAAAATCCTAGTAAACATTATTTCTACATCACTTATTATTAACTTCATTACTACTACTACTAATAATAATAATAATAAGTCAGTCTATATTTAGGGCAGTTATTTTCATCTTTCACAGATCATGGTTCTATGAAGATGAATTTTTTTTAACATTTGTCTGCACTTTTTAATGAACATTGGAAAAACACGGGACTTTTTTTTATTTATTTTTTTTTACCCATTTTCAGTTAAACACTATAACATGTCTGTGGAATTAGGGTGTTGCCAAGATATGAAATGTACTATTTTCACATGAGTGTCTCAGAACATGACATGAATGGGTTTTTGTTTGTTTGTTTTTTACTTTTTTTGTTTGTTTGTTTTTTTTAGCAGTTTTCATTAACAAGCATACAAGTTACAAACAAAGGCACAATAAGAAATGTATCCCCCCACCCCAAGGCTCCTAAGCAAGAAAAAGATAAATAAATACACAGAAAATACAAGAACAAATACAAAAAATAATCAGGCAGGAACATTGTCATCATGTTTTTAACGTTTTGAGCATGTTGTAAGAAGTTGTGACCATCAAGATGTATCATTGAAAAGGAAAATCTACAAATTCAATGAAGAGACTCCAGGTCAGGGTGACGTTTTCACAGGATGTACGTGTATTATGTCTCAGTTTCTCTAAAGGTAGGAAAGATAGTACGTCCTTCAACCACTGCAAAAATGACGAGGTTGAATTTGATTTCCAATTTACAAAGTATGAGTCAGTGTGCAATGTGTGAAGCATTTATTTGTAAATGTGAACCTTTGCAGCCTGAGGGCGTTTAGATGTCTGTGTGATTGTCAGGTGCTGTAGTCCGACCCCAGAACATGAATAACATGAGCTTTAATCCAAACCAGCGCCTTTTCCTAAACCTAACAACGGAGCGTTTCTGTTCAAATCGTACACCCGACAAGGCTCAGGATGCAAGTCCATCATTTTTACCTCTGCCAAGGAGGTTATGTTGTTGCCGGCGTTCGTCTGTCTGTCTGTCTGTCTGTTAGCAACATAACTCAAAAGGTTTTGGAGGGATTTTGATGAAATTTTCAGGAAGAAATGATGAACTTTTGGGGGTGAACCGGAATAAATCCTGGATTCTGGATCACTTTGAAATTTTCGTTAACATTGGGGTCAATGGGGTCAAAAATTTTGTTTCTCAGTATCTGGGTTAATTATTGACTAAACCTAATGAAATTTTCAGGAAATGTTTGCTCTGAGACAAGGAACAGATGATTAAATTTTGGAGGTGATCC
>JAPSES010000258.1:18488446-18505112 GCA_029822895.1 Maxillicosta whitleyi
GCACTTGGTGGAGGTCTGCGCTCTACTGAGTGCCATTCTAGTTGACCATATAATTGTCCTTTGATTGACACCATTGTCTTGGGTCAGTTTTAATACTCCAGTGAACAACACTAGTTTGATTTGTGCAAAATGTTGCACATGGAGGTATAAGGGTTGTTTGAGATCTGTCACTGTGGATGATAAGTCCCACTGGTGTTTTACTTGAAACAGGAAAAAATATTTACATGTTAACCCCCTACCATCAATATAAAGATTTCACATTAACGACAGGTTTGACTCTATCATGTCAAACACAAAGGGTTAATGCTGTTAGTGAAGACTCCCAAAGTTTATCATGAGCTGACCAGTTGACATTTGAAACATTTCAGTCAGCATATGGAATCCACTGCATCATCTGGGTGTTCCCTCTTGGTAACTTCATTTGTTATAAACAGACCAATAATGGAATCCTTCGACTAACAGAAGTGTGTGCCGTCAGCTCAAATCCTGAAGTGTAAAACCCAAATCTAGACTCACTGAGCAAGTTTTGCAATTCATTTTCAGTTTCTCACCAATGTGTGAAATCTTTGTATCGGTGGTAGGGGGTTAACATGTAATTATTTTTTCCTGTTTTATGAATTTAATAAAAGACTTGTCTTGTTAGGAACTTGTCATCCACGACAACAAAGCTTATATTAACCCTTACACTTCTATGTGCAAAACACTTGTTTTTTATTATAATTATAATATTATAATTCATATTAGAGTTGTTCACTGACGCAATAAAACTGACCCAGGACACTGGTGTCAATCAAAGGAGAATTACATGATCAATAAACACATATTTAGATTTATTTTATAGATTTTCTAAATGTCTTGGGTTTATGTTGTTTTTTTATAAGTCTACTTTCAACCTTCAACTGAATGTTTTATTACTGGATTTAAGTTATTCTTGTGAAACATATTCCATTTAAATACAATTTTTGTGATGAACAAGTTATACAGTGTTAATGTTAATGTCATTTTTTCCTTTAGATTCCCTACACCGGAGCCAGTATGAACCCTGCCAGGTCCTTCGGCCCAGCTGTGGTCACATGGTCCTGGGAAAACCACTGGGTAACATAGTATGATATTTAATTCATTATCACTAAGAACACCATTGGTATCTACGTACATTTTCCTTTCCCGCAGCATTAAATATAACCCTGTTTAATGTATAATCAATGTATCTCATATATCGGCTGTCCTGGATTCACGGCACTACTAATTATTATAGGATGTTGTGTGTGATTTTATACAGTCAAGCTTTTCTTTGCTTCTTTGGTCAAACATTCCTCGAGTCTCTTTGTTTTTCTCCTTTAACAACAGCAGAGAATCAAAGTTCTCTTTGAGTCATATTCAATGACTACTTCTTTATTCAAGCCCTGGTATTCTGACATCTCATTAGGGTGGTGTGTCTTCCTCTGTTCACTCAGGTCTGCTGTCATTTCATCTTTGGAGTTTGATCTTGGATATTGTCATAGTGAGAGGAGCTTTGATATTCTCTCAGCTCATTCTGTAATTGTTACACAATGCTGTTCACTTTCACACGGGCTTAAAAGTTGTTTATAAGCTATTTTCTAAGGAAGAAAATGTCAAATAAATAATAAAAATGGAGCCCTAAAGAGATCTCTAAAGTCATTAGGATCCCTCATCTACTATGAATGTTTTTTTTTTTTTTTTCCAATTTCTTCTTCTAATAATTCGTATCATTAGAGAGTGTCGGGAATATCTGGACCAGTCCACCCAGAAGTACGGTTCATTTCAAGCAGATATGGGTCTAAAATATTTACTGGCAATACATGCGATTGCTGGAGAGAGGATCGATATTTTAGTCTAGACCAAAGTGTTTCATATTCACATTATTTCATCATGTTTCAGGCAATTTAAAAAAGTTGGATGGACTGGCAGGAAATTAACCCATAAAGACCCAAACAGCCACCGGCAACCAAATCATCTACTGATGTTTAATCACTTCTGAACCACTAAACCTTTCAGTACGTTGAATTAATTCAGGCAAAATACAACTTGTCATCTTTTCGTGGTTATCAGATATGACCCATTTAGACATCCAGAGGCTCTGTAGTGAACACCGTCATCTTGTACAACATTCATTCACCAGTAAAAAACATGGTGTTTGACAGATGACAGTGGATGAAGACACTTTGCTTGTATTCAGTTATTGATGTATTTCACTGAAAATATCACTTTTTCTTCAGTTTTCACTGTTTCTGATATAATAACCCTCAACTTTAATCTGAGCTTTTATGAATACCTACATGATCAGTGAATTAATACAGGAAAATTTCTGATTTACACTGAAGAAATGCAATATAAAGAGGACAATATTTCAATAAATGGTGATAAATCACTTAAGAAAGGTTAAATAGAGTAAAACTTCATTTGGGAACTACCACAAAAGTAGAACAGAGTCTTTGTGGGTTAAAATTTGTCTTGTGTAATCTTATGAGTGTTTGTTGGTCATAGAAATATCACTTTTGAAGTCGAAGATAAAACAATACAATGGTAATTTTAGTCTGTTAGGTCTGTTTTTTAAACTACAAAAAATTTGATTATTTAGGCAAAAAATATGTAGAATTGTGAACATTCCTTTCTCTCTCTCTCTCTCTCTCTCTCTAGATATATATATATATATTCATATCAGCTAGTTTACATAACTATCTGTTTTTCTTTTTTAATATCTAATTTCTTTTTTAAATATTTTTGCATATATGCATAGTTTTGCAGAGTTTATAACTTGTGTATATATTTTGTTCCGTTTTTATTGTAACCTGACCTGATCTTACCTTATCTTGTATGTTAGGTGTACTGGGTGGGTCCGGTCCTGGGTGGGACCCTGGCTGCAGCCCTGTACGAGTACCTCTTCTGTCCAGACCCTGAGTTGAAGAGACGGTATTCTGAGGCTTTCATCAAAACACCACTGGTTTCCACGAAGCACCGGCAGGACTCAGTCACCGCCCAGGAGCCTCTGTTCACTGTCATGGATGTGGAGTCAGCAGAAAGAAAGGAGAGGGAGAGGGAGAGAGAGGTGTCAGGGGAAGTGCTGTCTTCTGTATGACTAGAGAGGAAGCAAAGCACCAACATCCAGATTGATGAGCCACAGTCCGGTCTGAAGGAGACCGACCTCCTGTAAGTCACACACAGGAAGGACAATACGAGCAAATGTGCAAGTTTCATTAGGATTTAGACCAGGGGTGAGTATAGTTCAGTGGCCACATACAGGCCGGTGTGATATAAAATAACATAATAACCTCTAAACAGTAACAAGTTTGTTTTGCTGTTGTTCTTTTAGTGCAAAAAAGTCACAGTGCCATTTTAACAACATTATGTCATTAGGTACAGCCTGGGAGGGGGGGATATATGTCTAAATTTCTTTTATTATTGTTTTATTATTGGGTTTAAAAAGCTGGTAAAGTGCCAGGCACCAAAATGACCCCAGTTTCATAGGAGCACCCAACTGCAAATTCCTATCTACAAAATGTTAATAATATTATGTCTGTTTCTAAATATTTTTTGCCTTTGTAGATCCACAGTCATTTTTCTTGAGAAATTTCAAGTTGTTCATGGTTGTTTAGATTATTCACATTTTTTATGAAATGTTAGTTTGTAAATTTGCACTAAAACAAAGACAAAAATATGCACTTTTCATCACTTATTGGTTATTATGCTATTGTTTTACTGTTCCAACCGACTTCAAGTTGTTCTGTATGTGGCCCCTGAACTAAAATATTTCACCCCCTTGACTGTTAATATCTTCAGTGCAATTTTTGCACCTCAAAAAATTCATCCCTTTGATGGACCCATTTGATTAGAATTTTTATTTAACCAGGTAGGTCAACTCAGAAACAGTTCTCATTTACAATGACAACGGGGCCAAACACTTATGTTTTGGACCACTGGCCACATGTTTGACCCCCATAATTTAGATCCTGTTTTTGGGCACTTAACACTGAGAGTTTATTTGTCAATAATTAGAAAAGGGTCACACCAAGGTTTTACAAGGATAAAATGGAACAGAAAGATTTTTATATGCATCAATACTTGAAAATGAAGGACATGTCAGTCTCTCAGCTGAATCTGTTAATGGACAGAAATGAACTGAAACCAATGAGCCAGTATTACAAGCTCTAAGTCTGCATGGTTTACCAGGTTGGTAAACCCCCCCATAGTCAGACCCAATGTGTTTGTACTCATGCCAGGGACAAGCCTCCAAATGGTTCCTACAGAACTCCTCCGCTCCTCAGACTCTACAGTTTCATGGTGTTTACTTTTTTATACAATGCTAATAAGTGATTATTTCACTTAAATCTAGGTGCAGCTACTATTTACCACTTTTTCATAGAGCATTAGAAAGATAATGTTTTTATGCGACACACTTATACTGTAATAAACTTTTCACAAATATGTATATTTGATTTAAATATTAGAGGGTCCTTGCTGGTATTTTATTTTGGATCACTGAATCATATTTTATCTACCATTCATAGTTTTCTTTTTTTTTTTTTTTTATCAATGTATAATTTAAAAATTTGCATTGTAATTAAAGCAAAATAAAGCAAATAATGCATATAAATGGCAAAACAAAAATGGAAATGTTTCTTTTGTATCAAATTTTAAAACTCAAGTTAAAAAAGTGTCTAAAATTGGTCGTATTTAAGGCAAAACAGAATAACTCTGCAGTGAATAATAATTTGTGTGTTTTTATCCAAAATTAACTTCCAGGGGATAATTAAGCATATCTCCTCCCTCACAAAGAAATCCCCAAATTGTGAGAATACTAATGTTTTTGTTTGTTTTTTTAATTATGTGGTTTTAATTTATCTGCTGGACTGCAGCTGCTAACTTTAAGCCGCATCACATTAATGAGAGTTACAAAACAAAAAGGAAATACACTTAAAAATACGTATTGGTCGAGTAGAGAGAAATAGATACATGCTACACAAAACATATTCAGATACATAACAGATATCGTTCTGCACAGTGAAGAGAGAACAAACCTGAGAAGCAACAAATAAATCTTTCCCAAGAGGAGGCAGGCTATAAATACAGTATTTTCAGTAAATATACAAAGATTGCTTCACAGTTGCACACAATTTGATCATGTTTTATTACTGACCATCTCCAGCAGCAGATGAATCATCAAATTTCTCACAGGAGGGAGAAACAAAGAGAACGAGATAGAAATGAAGCTTCAATCACAGTGAAAACAACCCTCAATAAAAAAATATGGTAGAAAATGCAGAGACGTAAAGATCAGGCTCAGTGAAAATCATTTAGGAACTTTGGCCAAACTATACATTGAATTTCTACACATTTGATTAAAAAAATATACTTAAAATATGACAAAAATACCCAGTCAGTTAAAAATAAGAGAATGACAGAATATAAAGGAAGGACAACAACAGTAAAAGAAGTGTGAAGATACTCAACTATGGGTACATTTTAAACTTCATATGAATTTAACTTCAAATATATAAATGTAATCAGTAATATGTACAGCCGTGTATTGCATATATGATACTAATTTCACTGTTCTATGATTGAAGATTATTTTATTGTCCCACACTATAGGGAAATGTGCCTTGGGACTTCGACATATACTTTATAGAGAAGGAAAAAAAACATATAAGACATAGTTGATTGAACACACTGCAGTTAAATAAATAAATTATATTAAAAAAAATGTTATACTAAGGTGTCTGTGTATACTTAACACCATTAAAAATGCACAGTCCAAACATATGGTGTAATTTCCAGAAAAAATGATTTGCTCATGTGTTTTTCATGCCAGTTAACAGCGATATTTTTTTCATTTCCGAAATGTGTGATGTCAGCGTTTGGACTAATCCCTTAATGTTGGATCTCTTATGCATAGTCACACTTGACTGGTAACTGTAGGTGTGGTCAACAGTTGATATAAAGGCAGCAAAGAAAACACTCAAATGTTTTTGTCAGCTCAAAATGCCACAACGTACGATACAACAGAGAGAACGTACCATTGGCATGTTACCAGCAGGCCTGAGCTGTGGTGAAGTCACTCACCATCTGCGCTGGCGTCACAGTAGAATCAGTTGTCTGAGTGATCGGATCCAGGTCTGAGTGATCGGATCCAGGACAGGATCATGAGACTTAGTTCCATGCGTCATCACTGCACTGTTTGTTTAGAAGCCAGAGGTGGACATGCCTGATATTGAATGATGGCACTTTGAATTCTGCAGTGCCTGTATTCAATGACTGAATAAACCTGTTAAGTCTCAAGCATTTGGGCTTTAATATATTTAATATGTAGGTAACCCCAAACAAACTAATTTAATAAAATTCCAAATATACATATTTTTCTGATCCATGTGTTTTTAATGGTGCTAAGTATATTTTTTAAGAGAAAAACAGGCCTGGGCTCAGCTTAGCAACTGTATATTCCTGCAAATGCACAAGGGTTTTAAGCTTAAGACAACATTTTAATCTTTAGTTAATCATAAACATCCAAAAGTAACTCTTGAAAAAATAAAAATTAAATGTGAAAAGCTTTAATCTGACTAAAAAAGGCGAGAGAGAGAGAGAGCGAAAGACAGAAAGAAAGGAAGAAAGAAAGAAAGAAAGAAAGAAAGAAAGAAAGAAGCGAACCAAATGTAGTGTGGTAAAAAGTATATTTTCTCCTGGTATAAAAGGAAATGTTCCTCAATGATTACTTCCGTACAGTACTGCAGTAAAAGTACTTCCACCAAAAGTTCATTAAACTGTAAAAAAAAAAAACAGTCCATGGTTAAAATTATGAGGAAAGCTATAATTACAGGCGCTATGAGCTCCATAAACAAAACCCTACAAAACATCTCAAACCTGGACTATATCCAAACACATGAATAATTATTTTGTTCATTAATGTTCCAGAGTTTGTTAGCGACAGCAACAGTTTAAATCATTATGCTGGAAAAGCCTCATTAATGCCAAAAAGCAGATCTGTTCAGGACTTATGTGTGAGCTTCTATTAAGGAAAAGATGAATTAAACCTTCACCTACTCATCCATGGGCTTTAGCTGCTAAAACACGTTGAAAAGATGCGTCATCATTATTGGGATCATTTGAAGTGAATGCTGCTGACAGTCAATAACAGAAGTGAAGACATTAGTCTGCATGACAAACTCAAATGTTGATGATCGGACAAATCTGTCTTTTAACCTCTTATTCAGTTGTTTGACAGGGTTGTTAGATTGGATTATTATACATAGAGTTTTAGAGTAGAATACGCAGGCAAAAATGGATGGATTGAATTTTACATTATCAAAGCACAACATGTAGGTATGTAATATGTAGGTATATATGCATATAAATTTAATATATAAACTAAGTCGGTAAATAACGTAGCATGTTCGTGTGTACTGGAGTAGAAATACTGGAACATTAACTGTAGAGATTTGAGGATATAACCACATGGTCTATTTCAGATCACCTGAGGAATTATGTATGTAAGAATGCGTGGTGATGTTAACCCTTTAACCCCTGAGACATTATTGTTGCTGTTTACATCAGTAGAGTATGTGCTTGTGTTCCTCTTCTTCAACAAAAAAACACAAGGAAAATGATGTAAAAAAAACAAAAACAAAAAAAAACATAGTCCAAACCATCTATTTTTATAGTGAGTCGGTCTCACTCACTGATCTGTGTTTTGACCCCCATTACACAGGTGACAGGGGGTGTATTGAGCATGCTCAGACATCCATGGAAAGAACAAGGTCTATTTGATCGGACGGACGGACAGACAGATAGATAGATAATTATTTGTTTAGAAAAGCACAACAAAAAACACACTGATCCATCCCAACAAACAACGAACATTAGAAACACAAGGTAAGAAGTAATAAGCATTAAAAATATAGAAAGCAAATTATTATTTAAGTAGTCTGAAAAGAAACAAGACTTCTACTTATTCCCGTGGAAATGCTTTTTTGACTGTAGGAAGTCTATTCCATGTCCTAGTTTTCAGCTAATTACAAGTAAAACTGGTAGAAGTGTGGTGTAAAAACATTTTTGGACACTCCATTAATTTGTGATAAATTACATTAAGAATCACTCTTATGTCATTCAACTCTGCTGAGTATTGTTCCATCTGTCCACACATTTCCTTCTGCACATGCTCTGTTCCATCAAGGTCAACACTGGATGTTTCAACAAGATCATGAAACACATTCAAGGCCTGCTGAAACTGTCAAGAATTTACTTTTGTTATTTTTCTCATTAAAAATAAAGAAAATTCATTTGTGTCTGTCTGATGCAGCCACACCTTTTGAAAGACAAAAAATGATTTTTTCATGATACTATAGGAGATACTTGAGATATGTGTAAAAATTTTAAGGTGTTAGAAAATGGTTTTCAACCACTGTACATCACTGATCAGATATGTGTCTCTACGTCTCTGCAGTTCTTCCTCTGATTTCACCTCCTGCAACTTTAAATCTGTTGTTTCCCACAATGCACTTGAGGTCAGTAGAGAGCAACTATGATGCTGGTAAAAATGTGCTTTATAGCATGAATTTTACAACATGAAATGCAGTACTTTTCTAAACATCAATTCGTTGTTTTAGCTTCCTAATTACATTTTTTTCAAGTAAACAATACTCAATATATATGTTTTAAGAGAAGTAGAAAATATATTAAAAGATATAGCTGAAAAATAATGTACATTCATACCCACATCCCACTGTTTTCAGCACACACATTACCATTATATGCATTAGGCTTCAGTATTGCACGTTAAAGTCCCAAAAGTACATCCACAGTCATATACAGTGTATTTACTGCACAGGCGTGTATTATGAAGAGACGTATGTGTTTCTTTTCACCAGCAGATGTCACTAAAGTATGACTAATGGAAACCAAAGTACAGACACATAGGCTTAAGCCATTTTTAGACACAATTAATCATGTCTTTACTCATACTCATATATCTTCATTGAGTGGTGCAATAAACTTACTGGGAGTGTTCTGATGTAGGTTGCATTTAAATTTGTTCTCCTTAAAATAAATAAATTCTTTAAAATCCCTCTTAGGTCAGCAGGGATGTAGATGAAAACCTGTTTTCTCTGACTTTATGAGAAAATGACACTTTAGAGACAGGGTTCTTACAGAAAGGCATCAATACAAATTCAGTTCAATTCCAGTGTATTTTTATATATGTGCAGTGTATTTCCATGTATTTTTATATATGTGCAGTGTATTTCCATGTATTTTTATATATGTGCAGTGTATTTACATGTATGTGTTATGTATGTGCCGTGTATTTTCATGTATGTGCCATTTATTTTATGTGCTGTGTATTTTTATATATGTGCAGTGCATTTTTATATATGTGCAGTATATTTTTATACATGTCCTATTTTTATATATGTGCAGTGTATTTTTATATGTGCTGTGTATTTCCATGTATGTGCTATGTATTTTTATATATATGCCATGTATTGTTATATATGTGCTGTGTATTTTAATATATGTGTTATGTATTTCCATGTACGTGCCGCCTCCACAGGTGAAAGTAGACAGAAAACAGAGTTAACACATTATATAACATGACAAAGATGACCAGTGATATAAAATCATGTCACTGCATATCAGTCACTTTGTAAGTAACATTTTTCATTATTACGTTTGTCTTTCAGCCTGAGTAGATCTAATTGACCTCCCGTCAGATGCAACATTCTTTGCTTTAGTCAAATGAAAGTGTTTCTTTAACAAGTGTAAATAGTGTTTAAAGTGTTTAAGACTGTTCTGTTTCTTCATCCCTTTTTCAACAACAGTAGAGGAACACTTTATGTATGAAGTGCCTTAAGACTCCACTTCACCGTTCTGGTCAGAGCGGCTTTAATTACACCGTTTTATTCATGCTTTCCGATTAATTTAAATGCAGCAATTAAAGTTTAAATTTTAATAAATAGCCAAGGGAATGCAATGGCTGTGGAGTTGTGCTGCAGTCACAGATACACATACACACTGAGTGTTTGTGTGGACACTGTTAAATTACATATACTTCCTGGAGATTTACATTATTAACAATCATAAAATAAACCTAATCACAGCCAGACAAGGATATGTATGTGCTATTTTTTGTGTATGTGCAATGCATTTATTTATTTATTACGGGCTACTTTTTTTTTTTTTTATGCGTTAGACATTTTTTTTTTAGATGTACAGTGTATTTTGGGTATGTATTATGCATTTTTTGTCATTGCTATGTATTTTTACATGTGTGTTATGCATATTTTTAGATGTTCTGTATTTGTTTTTTTAAATGTGCTGTTTATTTTTTGTTTATGCACTATATAGTTGTATTTATATTGTGTTTTTTTTTTTTTTTTTTTAATTTTTAGATATGTGCCTGTGCTATTTATTTTTCTGTACATGTTGTGCATTTTTGTGTCCATGACATGTATTTTTGTGTATGTGCTGTGTATATTTTTGAATGTGTTATGTATTTTTTTTAGATGCGTTATGTATTTTTTTGTATATGCTATTTTTTTTCCCCAATATGGTCATGTATATCTGCTTTCTTGCATTCGTGAGGTCTCAGCCTTACAGGGACAACATGTAAAATCCATGTCCCCTTAATGTAAGTCACTCCATTTGATGGTAAGAGGGTGAGTGTGTGTTTGTGTGTATGTATGTCTAATCACAGATTTGGATTTTGATGTTGCTTCAGGCCACCCACAGTTTGTCAGGTCATAAATAATGTATCATAAATCAAGTTAAGACAAAGTGATGTGTGCTCTATGCACACAGAGATGCTTCTACTGTAGATGCATATCTGTGGAGGTACGCAGCAGACTCCTGCTGTTCACATCCCTGCATCTGGTGAATATTACCAGCTTGTTTGAATGTCATTGTGACATAATGGAGGTGGATGGTGCCACGTGGATATATGTGAGAGGATAATAAGAATAAAGATGATGAGCTGAGATAAAACATTTATAATAACAGAAGGATCTCTGTGCTCGTGAAGTTTAAAGGGGTCATATTTATTCATTCATTCATTCATTCATTTAGTGCTGCAAAACTATCTTTATACTCATCTTGCAAAAATTGAGTAGATTTCTACAACCTTCCTGCTTATTTATCTATAACTGGTTACGTCACGATATTTGCAAAAATAAGGTCTGAAACATTTCTCCGAGTACACTATAATTGTTTATCAGCAGCAGCGGTTGTAGTAAACACTGAAACTATGTCTAAACTTCGAGCCAATTACCTAAAATGTTCAGTTGTTGTAGTCCAAAAAGGTTCATAGTGTCTATATTTTTAAAGTTCATTTAGTTTTCTTTTTGTCAGACACGAAAGTAGTTTATTCCTACCTGACATGTTTCGACGGAAACACTTCCATCTTCCTCAGAGGAAACATGTCAGGTAAGAAAAAACTACTTACGTGTCTGACAAAAAGAAAACTAAATGAACTTGTTCAGTTGTTGGTTGACCGGGACAGAGCAGCACAGCCAACAACCTGGAGGGGGCGGGGCCTGAAGTGGCTCATGTGCATTTATATTTTATTACAGTTTGATGCATTTCCTCGCCTTATTCATTAATTTTCTGAAATCGCTTTTTTCTCACTAGGGTCAAGGGGGTCACTGGAGCCTATTCCAGCTACTGATGGGTGAAGGTGGGGTACACCCTGGACATGTGACCAGTTCATCACAGGCCATTTCCTCGACTTATATTTGATAAACTCAGGTGATTTTTTTGAGAAGTCTAATACGTCCTCAGTGGTGTTTGAACACAGTTCTTGAATCTTTAAAGCCCATAAGCACCTGATCACTGCAGGATTATATCTGAAATGCTGCTGAAACATTATGATTCAACTCTTGGCATCAAGCATAAAACAATATGTATTTTTATTTTGAACTGTTCACTGATTTGTTTTTTTTTTCAAAACAGCTGTTACTAGTTTGTGTTTATAAGTGCAATATATTAGTGTCTCTAGAAGCTTTATGTAACAAACTGAACTGACCCAAGTGTTGTCCACCTCCACTTACACTCCCACACTAGTTTCACATATCCATTCATCCATCCAGCTCCCTCCTTCTATGGGCTCATCGCCTGCAGAAGGAGCCATACTGGTCCAGTGCATTGTGGGTTGGGTGTCAGCCAGGTTCTGAGGCCCCGGTCTGATCCTTGCCTGCCTTAAATGAATAGTGTCACATAGCCAAACCTATCTACACACTTTGTTAGAGCAATATAGATACTGTAGGTCTGGCACTGTTCACTATCATTCAGAAAAAGGTGCAAAAAAAACCTCCATGTGTTGTTTGCATCTCTTTAAGGAAAGACTCATCTTGGGCAGGAGTGTTGGATTCATTAACAGTATATTTGTCAAATAGCATTAGGAGAGAAGTGCATGTGCATAAGGCTGAGGTGGTGGAGTAGAGTCATATGACTTAATCAATCAATCAATCAATCAATCTTTATTTATATAGCACTTTTCATACAATGGATGTAGCACAAAGTGCTTTACATGTAGATCAAGAATTTAAAATTTAATTTAATTTAAAAAACACCATGCACACGTACATACACTCACAGCGCAGATATATGCGAGCACACAAACACACACACACACACACAGTAACGGGCACTTAAAAGGACTGAAAGAGGAGGCTCTGTTGCAGGGGGCCATCCACACTAGGGGGTAGCCACCAACCCCGGCAAACCGGCACCACCCACAGAGTGCTGCATCCTGACCAGTGAGAGAGGGCCACAACTGCCACCACAGCAGGGACCCCCACCCACCTGAGAGGAGCAGACCTCGGTGAAGGAAGGTACCATAGCATGGAGGGCCCCCCCTGATGACACACTGGAGAATATTAAAAAATAAATAAAATAGATAAATAAAAATAAAACAATAAAATGATAGAAAACAAAAGCAAAAGTAAAGGAATACAAACATAAGATGTGCAAATAATTAAAAATATATAAGACATAAAAGTGGATTAGTTAAAAGCCAAATTAAAAAGGTGGGTCTTGAGCCTGGTTTTCAAAATTTCTACATTCTCTGTGGCCCTGAGGTTCTCCGGCAGGCTGTTCCATAGGCGAGGAGCGTAATGTTGAAACGCTACCTCACCATGAGTTTTCGTGGAAGCTTTTGGAACAATTAAGTTGACTGATTTGTGACCAATAACTAGAAAAGTCTTCATCTCAGAAGCATACTAATAAGTTATGTTTGATGACTGAAACATGATCAGCCAGTCATCAGAAAGCAGCCTCATACTGAAATAATAATAATGGATTGGATTTCTATAGCACTTTTCAAGGCACCCAAAGCGTTTTACATTACTGATCTATTATTCATTCACTCTCACATTCACACTCTGGTGGTGGTAAAAAAACAAAAACAAAAAACATTTGTAGCCACCGCTGCCTGGCACAACAATGGTCCCGTCAACCAGCACCGAACACTCACACACATTCTTACACCAGTGTGAGTGACACTGGAGGCAAGGTGGGTGAAGTGTCTTGCCCAAAGACACCACGGCACATAACTAGGACAGAATGGGATTTGAACCTACAACCTTTCAGTTATCCTGAGCCATGGCTGCCAAATAAGATAGCAAGGAACAGAAAAATATGGTGGGCAATAAAGTATCATCAATACTTTTATAATATACTTATATTATTTACTTATATAATGTAATATAATAATACCCCCCAAAATGTCCCCACCTCAATTTACCTAAACAGATAGGCAAGATCCTTCCATCTGATATTTACTGCAGTGATTGATATGTTTTAGCAGTAACACGTTCTTTAACCTGAACAGATCTAGTGAGTAGTTTGTCACTTCTTAAACAACCATCGGTTTTCTAGGAGGAATAAAAATTAAATAACCCCAGGAATCATCTGGCTCATCAGACATGTGAAAGAGTTATTTGGGGAGTATGTGAGATGTCATTTTCACACATATGGATTAGCCACCACACAGTCCAGGCCTGAACCAGGATGTGCAAAAGCCAGACAGACAGGTGGAAGAAGTGATGCAGAGGAAGACACTAGTTTTAAATTTCACTCATTCACACACCCTCATCATGGAAAACACACGAATAAATGCATATGTATATACACTGAAGAAGAGGAGTTCAATGGTTTCAGTGGCAGGAGGAAGATAGAATAGAGATCAATGACTTTTCTGTTTTTTTAACCAGATGTTTTACTGCTGTGTTACAGGCACTGTTCGGAAAAAAGCAGTGAAGGGATGGAAATAAATATTTAAATAATCTTTCCGTTTACCATCTATTAGTGTAAATATCTCATGTCACAGTGTGGACACCTGCAGCTTATAGTCAGGTGCATCTTATAGCCCGGAAAGTATGGTAATTTACCTATGGACAAATCCTTGTGACATATGACACTACAAATAGACATTGCATGGTCTAAAGGATGCCACAGTGAATGTATCCTCCAATCACACACAGAAGTAAAGGCAGGCCAATGAAATATTTCATGGTTTTGGGCAGGCAGCATATATTAATATCAGCATTTTGAAACATACTGAAATGCGTTGGAAGCCAAGCTATAATTTACATCCATAGTGCCACTCATCATTATTGTTCATTTGGGAGGATGGAATTATAACCTTGTAATCAAATTAACTTTGTCAGATAGCTCATCAGAAGTTCATATAAATTGACTTGACACTTGCTTAGCCTAAACAATGACTTCCCTTACTCATCTCAGCTTTTAGCACAAACTTGCTTTATTCTCATAACAGAAACTTTGAACATGCCTGAAATTTTAAGTTTAAGACTCCAGACTTACCTGTTGCTTGGACATGTGTGCCTTCTATAGTGTTAAAATGACAAAATCTTTACAAAAAAAGTGTCAGAACTTGCCTTTTTCAGGGTGTAGTTACAAACTTGGAGGTTGTTGTTCTTTCATGAACAGTAAAATTCATATTAGCAGAAGGGTAGCAGGATTATTCCAGTGTAGTTCACCCTGTGAGCCAGATGACTCCTACACTATACCTCCTTTCCACGCACACAAACTGTATTTACTTCAGGGTACTAACATGTCTGCATAGGCCTCGTCTTATACCACTAACTTAATTATCCTCAGATACACATAAACTTACATGTACACTTCCACACACATACAGTACACTGTAAAAGGGTAAAATAACTGTATTTAAATGAACTCAAACATACATACACACTAGGAGTTTTGTACTGATCCTCGTCTGTTCCAGCTATTACACCTTGGTGTTAATTTCTTCAGGTTTTTGACAAGCCTCCAAGCTAAAGGGTGCTCTTTGTGCGAATGCTTTTTCTGAACTTCTCCCTATCTCTGCAGATTAGTCAGGGAGCAAATTACCTGCCTGTACAAAAAAGCGCAGTCCTACACATTTTGCTGTGCTTGGTGTACAGATCTCCTTTTGAAGACAGGCCATGTTATTTCCCAAAGCCCTGCAGCAGTCCTGGCTTGCAAATCATCATAAAATTAAATTTAAAGAACTGCACATGCACTCCGGGTGCTCTTATCAGCGTCTGCACAAACTGCATACAAATCAGGCCAGGATCACACACCACAGCAAAGGTCTCCACGTAAAAAGGCTGGCTAATTGCTAATTGGGTAGCGGGGTCTAAAGCAGACTCTGCTAACTAGAATTAAAATGCGGGGGTGTTCATGCCTGTGAAGTGTCTGCGGCTTCCTGGTGACATGCCTGGAAGCACAAATTCACTGACAAACGCAACTGCCACTGTGGTACTTTGAAAAGCTGCTGCTTGTTCAGTATAAAACCACCTAATGGCGCCAATATGTCTAGTTTCTGTGCATGATTCAATGAAATGGGATTCATATTTATGTCAAGTGTGAAAATCAAAACTTCTATTGTATAACAATCATATTAGACAGTGCACTCTCACTTTATTATTTGTTTCAGTACTTACTTTCTTAATATGTAAAATCTCTTTGCATAAAACCCTACATTTTCACTCCAGCTCTTCATATTTTCATGCACAGGAATCCCACAGAGCATCATTTTGTGCATGGGTCTATAAGACAATATTGAAGTTCCAGATTGCTTCGATTTAGGAATAAAATACAACTCTGTCAGGGTTTGAAAAAAAAGGTGTAGGAGGAGTGGACTGAGGGAAGGGTTATAACAAGAAAGACAAAGAGACAAAATGTGAAATAAACAAGGTGCTCAAAGGGACATGAACTCTGTTGTATGTCCACAGTGGTTAAAATCAATGATGTACAGTTAATTTACATGCAGAGCAGGACGAGAAATCTGATCATGAGCGCTCACTGGAGGTTTTGGAGCATTACTATTCTAAAGGTTTGCCTTTCCCAAACTTATGGTCAGGACCCCAAATGAGTAGGGGACCTTTATTACTGGGTTACTAATTGGCAGCTTTTATATGCAGATTAATTTCCCCATACTGTTACATTTGCTACTAATGAATGCAACTCAGTAAGTTTACTAATGATCACTACTTACCTCTAATTTACCATACTTGTAAAATACAAGAGTCTTACCCCTTTGGTGTAACTCTATACTACTTGGTTCCCCTATATTTAAAAAAAAAAAAAAAAAAAAGTTAAATAGTTTCATCAATAGGCAATGATTACATTGTAATGCTCTAACATGCATTTAATA
>JAPSES010000258.1:18507612-18522972 GCA_029822895.1 Maxillicosta whitleyi
TGAAGAAAAAAAGTTTTTCTGCAAAATAAATTAAGTGTGCATAAAATAAGTGTTTCTATCCACTTTTATTGATCAAACTCTAGGGGTTTTACTGGTCAATCAATGCTGTAGAAGATGATGATGTTACCATGCTCACTATGAAGTCTCTGAATGTCCAAATAGGTCATATCTGATGGCTATGAAAAGATAACAATCTGCATTTTATACCAATTATTTACATGAATTGATTGGATTAATGTGTCAATAGGTACTGGCCATTTTATATAAGTGAATGATTTCCGGTCGCCAGTGGCTGTGTTTGGGTCTTTATGGGTTAATGAGCATAGAGAAAAAGTATCAAGAGGCTAAATGATTCTGAGACTGGACTGTTTGTGCAATTCAAAGCCAAAGGTTACTTGGTTCAAAGCAATGAATCAAGGTCCCTTACTACTGTTTTACTTACTACTATTTACTGTTGTAAAGTTGTTAGACAGTTGCACCCAAGACTAAATTTCCCAATCCTCAAGTTAAGAAACAAGTTTTACATGTAATTAATATAATTTCAGCTGTTTAAATTCAACAACAAAATCACCTCAAGGCCCTGCATTGTTCATTTGTTCTTCAGTTTTTTCTAAAGAGTATATATATTTTTAAAGCATATACATATATGAAGCTCATGTATGTTTGTAAATATGTCACAGTTTACTATGAATCCATGTGTGATCAATATACACTACTAACACCCCAATTTTTCCAGTTTTTTTAATTAAAATTCAAGCAGTTCAAGTCCAATGAACAGCTTTAAATTATAGAAAGATAAGTGGTGAACTGCCAAAGGTAAAAAGAAGAAAAAAGAGGTAAGGTTAACTAAAACTGAAAAATAATGTACATTTCAGAATTATACAAAAGGCCTTTTTTCAGGGATCAAGAAATGGGTTAACAACTTAAAGCAGTTCTGCAGCAATGGAGGTTGATCAAGCCTGTAAAGTTGGTGCTACCAATTCCTACAGGTGTCCCAAATTTTTAAAATTACTTCCAACCCCCTCTGTCTGTCTGTAAAAGTAGTGTTGGAACACACTTTGGTACCATACCATTGTGATCATTATTTGAGCAGTATTGCACAGCAGACAGTAGTGTGACTATAAAAATGGAAGAGGCAATTTATATATATAATAGAAAGCAGACAAACCATCACAACACTTAAAAATGTAGGTCTGTCCTTCAGAGAAATTGCCAAGAAAGTCAAGGTGTCAGTGAGTTTCCTTCAGCATCAAAGGGCACAGATCCGAAACTGGTGGAAATGCTGACAGGAAGAGGTGTGGCAGAGCCAAAGCCACAACAGCATCAGAAGATGAAGTTTGAGAGTCAACAGCTTGTGTGATAGGAGACTCAAAGGACAACAGCTTCAAGCAAAGCTTAATAGTGGTCGTACTAAAGAAGTCTTAGTTTCAACTGTGAAGAGGAGACTTTGAGTTGCAGGTTGGATGGGCCGAGTAGCAACAAAGCCATTGCTGAGACTTCAGAATAGGAAAAAGAGGTTTGTCTGGGCCATGAAACAGCACCAGTGGAAGACTGAAGACTGGAAGAAGATGTTATGGACTGATGAATCCAAATTTGCAATCTTCGGTTCATCCCGCAGGATTTTTGTACACCATCGAGTAGGTGAAAGGACGGTTCCTCAGTGTGTGACATCAACTGTCAAAGATGGAGGAGGAAGTGTGATGGTCTGGGGCTGTTTTGTCGGATCCAGGGTTGGTGAGTGAAAGGCACCTGAACCACAGCTTTCTGCAGCACCATGCAGTACCTTCTGGGATGGGCCTAGTTGGTCAGGGGTTCATCCTACAGCAAGATAATGACCCCAAACATAAGTCCAAGCTCTGCCACAACTACCTTAAGAAAAAAGAACAAGATGTTATGCTTAAAAACCTGGAGTGTCCAGCACAATGTCCAGACTTAAAACCCATGGAGCTAGTTTGGGATGAACTGGACTAGAGTGAAAGCAAAACAACCTACAAGTGTTACAAATTTATGGGAACTTCTGTAACAGAGTTGAAAGAACTTCATGAACAATATTTGATTTCCATTGTAGAAAGAATGCCACAAGTGTGTTCAACTGTTTTATCTGCCAAAGGTGGATACTTTGATGAGTCAAATGTTTAGAATACATTGTGGTTTCTAAACTAGTTCCATAATTTCTTGTTTAACTGGTTTAATTTCAGAGTACACTGAGACAATAAACTGCATCATTTTCAATTAAATTCTGGAAAAATTGGGATGTTCTAAAACTTTTGATCAATAGTGTAAATGTGATGTAACACATGATTTTCCACAAGTCTTCAGTGATGTTTGGGAGGATTTTGGACAATTCTAAGTATGTTGTACTTTTTTGTGTTTTTAACCATTGCTGAAAGTAATGAAGGAAGGTGATTTACAGTTAAAACTCCACATCATCATTTTTATTACTGTAATGTATAAAAAACGACTGAAGCACATAATTAACGTCAGAGACTTGTTTTTTTTTTTTTTAAAGCCCACTGTAGACCACCAACAATAACCACATTAAATCTGGGCAGTCAATGTTTTCAAGTTACTCATGAGAAACCCCAGATATATATAAGTATATAAGTATAAGCCAAACTGAAAAATTAGCATTGGCTTATCAGTGTGTGTGTGTGTGTGTGTGTGTGTGTGTGTGTGTGTGTGTGTGTCTGTGTGTGTCACAAAAAATAATGTTGAAGCTTTGATTTAATAACGTCTCTTTTGCTGGGCAGGTACACTAACTCTGTACATTCTCATCATTGTGAGTGAGTTTCAATGAAGGACTTTCAAAGTAAAGACTGTGTTTGTTTTGGAGGGACTAAACCCTCCTGCAGTCCCGTTTCTGTCCACATCGCAGCAGACCGCTGGTCCAATATGCAGTCCAATACTGCATCCTTCTGACCGGGAGCGCGCTTCCAAATTTACACTCCCGCTGCGCTCGCTCCCTGTACCTTAAAAAAGCGCGTGCATGCTTGAAGGTCACTTAAACACAAAAGGCTTTCAGCGCTGCGGTCCAATATAGCGCATGCGCGCTGCCGGAGGACTGCTTCACAGACCGCAATATGGCGAGAATGCCTGCCAGCGGAGACACGGAGCAGGAGCAGATGAGCTGCCCTGAGAGGTGCAGGAGGGAGGAGGAAGAGGAAGAGGAGGAGGAAGATGAAGACGAGATACAAGAGGTCCAGATCACCGGTCATGAGGAGGACGAGGACTCCGATAGGGATGGTGTGGAGCTGGAGTGGGAGTCAGGGAGCACAGTACCGGACCCCAGCGGTTCCACGGCGGAGACGCAGGCGGTCGTTATGCGGAGTGCTGAGGAGGAGGAGGGAGAGCTGGACCCGTTCAGCGGCAGCATCCCCGCCGGGCTGGACTCTCACCTGGAGGGGGACCTGCAGCGGTCAGACCGTAACAGACTGAGCGAGAACACCCGGCTCGCCACCCGGTACGCGGTGCGGATCTTCAGAGAGTATCTGAGTGAGAAAGCGCAAAGTCCGGACTTTGAAACTCTGGACAAGGAGGCGCTCTGTGCGGTGCTGCGCTCCTTCTACGCGGAGGCGCGATCCAAAAGTGGACAGTTGTACAGTAAGTCGTCCCTCATCAGCATCCGGAGCTCCTTGAACCGGTACCTGAATGAGCCGCCCTACTGCCGCACCTTGGACCTGACCAAGGACCCGGAGCTGCGCAGCGCCAACCTGACCCTGGCTGCGGTCATCCGGAGGCTGGAGGAGCAGGGCGCCGGTCCCGTGGTGCAGAAACAAGCCATCACACGCACAGACCTCCGCAAATTGTACGAGTCCTCTGTGTTCAACACGGACACGCCGTTCGGACTGCTCAACAAAGTCTGGTTCGAGACCTGCATGTATTTCTGCACCAGGGGCCGGGAGAACCAGAGGGAGCTGGAGGAGGACTCGTTCGGTCTGGCCGTGGATGAAGACGGGAGAAAGTTCGTGTATTTTAAAGCCCTCGGTCCTTATCACAAGTCCCGCTCCGCCGCCTGGACGAAGAAACGTCCGGACACAGATGAAGACACGCTGCCGCGGATGTACGAGACTGGCACAGAGTTGTGTCCTTACGCGAGTTTCGTCCGGTACGTGTCCAAGCGGAACCCGCTGTGCAGGGCATTCTTCCAGCGGCCCCGGGACCACTGTTGCGCGAGTGACGTGACGTGGTACGAGAACAAGGCCATCGGGAAAAACCTGTTGGGCACGAGGATGCAGATGTTGTCGCGCGCTGCCAAGCTCTCCAAAACCTACACCAACCACTGCATCGGCGCCGTCTCCATAGCGACGCTCAACAGCATCGTCGGCGCCGCGGGTTCCAAACCGACAACGACGCTCTTCGTTACCTCGGAAACGGTCAACGGTCACGCGCAGTCCCACCTCCAACTCGTGATCCCGTACCTCCGCCGGGTCAGCGACGATCTGACAACACCGACGGGAAAAGCATCACCGACAGCGGCGGTGAGGAGACCTGGTACCGAAGAGGACCCGGGGGCTCCTTCCCCCAAGAAACTGTGCGTGCGACCCACGGCGCGCGCAGAGTCCCCTGTGAACCGGAACGCGAGCGACCCGGTGCCTGTAAGAACCACGGAGTCCCACACACTGCCCTCAGTCCGGACTCCGGTCCCCGTGACTGCGCAGGTAACACACGACCGTCGGTGCTCAGGCTGTCTGCGTGTTTTCCAGTTCGTGCGTAAAGTGTGCCTCCGGCTCACATTGACTGTAGGCAGTGCTGTGGATGAGCTGAGTGGGTTCTGAACGTGTTCATGTGTGAAGACAAGACTAAGAAAACATTCAAATATAGGCTAGTAAACATATTTAATATATCTACTATCAGTTAATTGTCGGTTAAGTTTACAGCCTTAAAATGGGATGGATGAGGTTCTGGCTGAGTAAATGTCCACCCAAGAAGCTACTGGACATGCGCTGTAATTATCATTTACTGGAGTGTAATTGGAGCGTCTAGGGCAGTGGTATCAAACATATGGTCCGCGGGCCAAAACGAGCCCGCCAAAGGGTCCAATCCGGCCTTGGACGAAATGTAGAAATTACGGTGAATATGACAACAATCACAGAAGTCAAACTCATTATAGCTCAGGGGCCACACATAGCTCAATTTGATCTCAAGTGGGTCAGACCAGTAAAATATTATAATAATTACCTATAAATAATGACAGCTCTAATACTTTAAGTTGTAATGCACTTGTGTAAATAAATAAGTGGGGTATAGTATTTTTTTTTAAATTGCATTTAGTTGCACATTTTTACAGCCTACTTTGTAGATTTAAACAGTTTCATAATTAAGTTTCTGGCCTGATCAGCTGTTTTTAGACACGTCACCCCAAAAAGCGTTTGACAGCTGTGATGAAGGCTGATGCTACAGCCGAAACAGAGGGTAAAAACATGTTTCCTCAACTCTACTTGTCTGATCACAAGAAAACCTCTACTGAATCTTTTAATTATGTCATTTTTTTTTACACTGTAATTATTTTACTGGTCTGGCCCTTTTAAGATTATATAGAGCTGTATGTGGCCCTTGAACTAAAATGAGCTTGACACCTCTAGTTTAGCTGCACTAATTTCTCCACATGTATTACAAATGAACAGCCTCAGTATAAACTTAGCCACTTTTTCCTTCTTTTTTTTTTTTTTTTTTTAACAGCATCTAAGTAGACTTGGATAATACTCTGTTTAATGTGGCAATGAAGGATTCTGGGTCCCATAAAAACATTAAATTGGGCCCCCTCCAATCTGAATATGTAATAATGTGTAGACAGGCATATGATGTGATACATCCATGGCCTAGAAGGGAGGAGAAACAGCTTGTGATCAAAGGGTTTAATTCCGCGGACCAAACAGACTGTTGGCTAATGCCCTTGAGCAAACCATGTACTCCCCCCCCCTCATTTGCTTCCTGGTGACCAGACATGGCAGCCCACTGCTCATAGTCTGCAGCGTGTGGTGTTTCTGCATGTTCACCTTGTAATGAGGGTCAATTTTAGTATGTTTTGCATGTTCACATGTACAATATGTAAGATTTTTCATGAGGATGGATTCAAACCTGTTACAGCTAAAGGCCATGTTTCTTAGGTTAAATATCATTAAATTAACATAATGAAAGGAAATGATGAATAACTTGAAATATTATTTAAATACACATTAGCCTCACATTACTGACTATAAGTTGCTGATTTTTTCCCCCCACATGATTATTATATGGAAAAATTGTTTCTCATTACTCTCTCCTGTCTCTGTGTTTGGAAGATTAGACATGATGGTCAAACTGATGGGACATTAAAATAGACAGTGAAAAATAAAATACATAGCGAGAAGTTTGACAGTCCATTTAACATCATATCTGCAATATTTTACGTAACTGACAGCTTTTAGTAAAGTGTCTAGTTTAGATAACATCTGAATATGTCCCAGATATAAAAAGTTTTCTGGTGCACAGTCACTCTCTGGAAGACTTTGATGTGCTTTTGTGCTTTGCAAAGTTTATGTTGGAGTCTATTGTTGTGCTTGAGTTGCTTACATCCATGAAAACAGCCTGAACACTGATTTCTTTGTAAAGGTTTTGGGTTAGATTTTAGATGTAAATCACAACACTTCTTCTCAAGTACTTGGATGTCTTTCTTGTGCATCTCTACTACAGTAAGAATATACAATACTATATACTCTTACCTTAGAAACCAAAACAATGTCAAGAGATGTCCAAGCTTAAGACAGACACTAACAAAATCTACACATTAGCACACCAGTACATGCAAATCACATAGAAAACTGTAAAAATGTTAAAATTTTAATTGGACCGATTGAACTAAATGATTGAATATTGATACAAGAATATAATACAAACATACTCATTAAAGTTGTATATACAAAGCCCAGCCAAAGTAATTTCTTTAAAACAACAATTTGCTTTGACTACATCACACACTGGCTGAGGAATAATTTTTTTTCATAAACTCATGCATGTGCTTCTATCTAGAGCTGCTTTAATTTTTGTCCAGATCTTGTATTGATGATGACAGCTGGACTCTTCTCTATTACACCTTATAGATTCTCAGTGGTGTTCAGTTCTGGACTCTGTGGTGAAAATAAGGTCTTATGCTCCCTTAACTGGTTGTTTTCAATTTGATCCTGATTAATCCTGGTTTTGTCATCGTGGAATATGACTGTATCATCAGCAAAGAAAAAAACACCAATGTTCAGACCTCACCCAACTCACTCTGATGCATCCATCACGCTGGAACAGGGTCAATCTGGACTCATCAGACCACATGAGTGTAGTATAAAGTACTAGAAAGTCACACTTGAGTAGAAGTACAGGTGCCCTCCCAAAAATAACTCTGGTAGAAGTTCGTCACCAACTGAAATGTTACTCAAGTCAAAGTCTTTAAGTATCTGGTATTTACTGTACTTAAGTATATTAAGTAACCTACAATGAAATGTACTCCAGTAATGAAAGTAAAAGTACAAGTAAATGTTAAGAACACCTAAAGGCAGTCAGAATTTTGAATATTAAACTGCTGCTCACAACAGATTGTCATCAGGTTGAGTTTGGACCATTGTGAGGACGTAAGGTGAACCATGAAAATGTGCTTAGAAATTGGTTGTAATTGTTGGATGGGTGGGGGTGGGGGGTTAACGGTTCATGATTGCTGGAGGGGGGATTGGCAATCCATGATTGCTGGAGGGCGTGTTAGAGGTCTGTGATTGCCGGAGAGGGTGTGTTAGTGGTCCATGAGTGGGTGGGCGTGTGGGTGGTGGGGGTGTTCTCTCTGTTCAGCTCAAACAAGCTGCAAATATTGTGGCAAGCCATGTTTTCCCTCCTGTTTTTGTTGGATGGATGGGGCATTTCACTGGACGGGCAGAGCCTGTCCCTGCTGCATGTCTGCTAAGCTGCCTTGCATAGATTTATGTCACTGCCAAAACTGCGGAAAGAGTTACATCTGATGGCAGCTCTAGTGATAATGATGATGAATAAAACTGTGCTTCGTGAGAGATGAGTATAGAATATATACAATTGTATACTTCTACTCTGATACAGTTTTAATGCACAGTATCATTACTTGTTACCAAAAATAAATGAAAGGAAATTTGGTGAAAAGTCAGGAAACTGATTTGTCATTAGGGTTAAATGTGTATTGTAAAAGTGCAAACACAGGATGTTGACTTCATAAAAAAGATGTATTCATGTTGCGTTTGAAACTTACAGTAAAGTTCTCATTTGATATTCCTATAGTTTTTTTTTTTTTTTGTGATCTGTATTTTAAATCGGTACTGGCTCAGCCTAAGAATAACAAGATTTTTCCCCTACAATGGTGAAGCAGCCGCACGTGATTGTTTAAGACCAGCGTAATGACCGCCATTTGTAAATAAATGTTAAACATGGCTGCCTCCTGGGTTCAGCAGGCTAGAATGCAGAAAATACTCAATTCTTTGAAACAAGTGGAAGAGATTATGAACGATTCCGTATGTTTACATATTCTGCTATAAGCAACAAAAATACAATTTGAAAATCAGATGAGAATAAGAGAAAGAGTCTCAACAGCCGTTTGCTTCCCGGGCATAGCCTATGTATTTTCCTCAAGACAATTGTAGCAATCCTGCTGTTTCGTTATGAGGGATTATTGTAAACCGTCTTCCCTAAATTTGTAGATGTCCAACCAATTAATTAATTGATTAATTGATAACAAAATGCCTGAATCAATGCTGTGTGGACAAATGCAAAGTGTAGTCTAGATAATGAAAAACACTGCCGTCAAGAATGTGATTTGATGAAACAAACAATAAGCCGTGAAATGATGGATGCATTTCTCTGCTCATATCACATGGACCTAATCTCTGTGACAACAGATGACAACTCAGATGTTTCTAAATGCCACCAAGCTAAACAACAAACTTGTGTCGTCCAAGTGATGGTTTGACGTAAACATGTGCTCACAAACACACAGCAGGACTGAGGAGCAGCGGTGATTTCTCACTGGGACTGTCTCTCTGTTGCTATGGGTAACTAACTATACCTGCTGATGAATTTACCCACCATGCATTATAGTAATGGCCGCAGGGTAAAGAGTGTCTGTTTTCTCCTGATCACAACCTCCCACCCCCATCCCCCTCCCACACAGTGAAGATACTCTGTGTATCTGCTGTGTGTGTGTGTGTTGCAGGTGTATAACTCTTGCTCTTTCTTTTTTCTCTCTCACAAACACTCACAGATCTGAGTGTACATACAGTAGAGTATTCAGACACAAGTGCAGTAGTCTGCTTTTTAGAGTAGGTTTCCTGTGTACATATACTATAGTTTTAACACACTGGAGGGAACCATAAACAATGAAACAACAAACAAAACACCCATTTATTTGGAGCACTCAAGGGTAGTGGTGAGTTTTACCTGAATTGTACCATTTATGGTTTCTCTTCTACTTCTGGATTTTAGCAATGGCTGCTCGCTAATAGAGGGCGCTAGGTCTCTGCTCTGCTCCACCTGTCTCACATGAAGAAGAAGAAGATTGGAATCACGTAAATTGTTTTACAAAAAGATTAATATTTAAGTAAATGATCTATATATGATACAGCCTGTGAGTACCATATATAATCTGCATTCAAGTGAAGTTTAAAAATGTTTCCGGGTGTTTAGTGAACAGTCAAGTCACATGTTTCCTATTTGGGGCACAAACAGCCCTTGCTAGTGTAGTGTAGTGTGTGTGTGTGTGTGTGTGTGTGTGTGGGGGGGGGGGGGGTTGCCGGGCAATGTTTTAGTTGGTTTTGTTTATGTTTAGTAATCATTAGTTGCTTTTAAGCACTTTCAGCATCTGTATAATGGACAATAACATAATTTATGGGCGAAAATTCTCATGTCTCTTTAGGCTCATATTGAATATTGAAAATGTCTCCTTTCAACAGCATCTTGCGTTTGATCAGGTTAAGATTCATGATTGCTCACATTTACATCCACTGTAGACAGAGTTCTATGTGGTGGACTTAGTGTTTGTTTTATCCTGTGAAAACCTGTGCTCACATCTTTTCATCTTCAGTGTTATTTGTTCTTTACAGTTCCTCTACTGCAGTAACATTTTGCAACACTATGTAGATACTGAGTTAATTTACATGACCATAAACATCCACAATTATGAGAAATCAGATAACTGTAATAATTGAATCCAATGTGTTTATATGCTCTTCAGAAATGTGATAATCAAAAAACCCTGATTAAGACATTTCAGTCCATTATCAGATTTCTTTAGGACTGTACATGTGACGTAATGGCAGAATCAAACTTCCTATTATTGTCTCTCACCCATGTGAGAGACATGTCACTTCCATTTTTGAGTATTTCTTTCTTTCATTCTTTTTTTTCTTTTTTTTGTACATGTAAAAGAATGAAATAATCAGATTAATGGGTCTCCACGTATGTTAATCTGATTTCTTACAATCAGATAACAGCAGCCATCTGATACAGCATATCACATTATTCTGTTTACATGATCACTTGAATAACCTGATAACTATATAAATCAGATAATGATTGGAATTTTAGTGTGCATGTAAATGGTGTCACTGTTAACTTACAAATATGGTCAATTTATGTCATACTGAACCTTAAATAAAGAAAGAATTAAAAGGAACAAATAAAAATGAATGCGTAATTAAAATAATAATTGACTACAGCTTTAGTTAGAAGCTCCCCTCACTTAACCAGACTTTTAAAGTCTTGAAATCTGGCCTCTGAAGACTCTATATTGAACAGAAGACAATAAAAAACTGAGCGAGTTTGAAGGGAGCAATTTGGAGCAGAACTGCAGAAAACAGCAGAGTGGTCCAGCAGAGAGCTGAGTGAGAGCCCAGGGGACCTTTGTTCCCAGCTTGTCAGCCAGCGGCCTCCTACCAGGCAGCCACTTGCCTCTCTGAGCTAATGCTTTGTTTCCTGCCAGGTACCTGGCATTGTTAAGTCGCCTACGAGGAAGTGTATGGTAGCTCTGCAGCTCTGCCAGGGCACAGTCATATGTTTATGCCAGTGCCTGACACCCTGTCCTTGTATTTCTTTGCTCGCTGTCAGGCGTCTGGCATTGTGTGGCAGTCCTGAGGCTGCCTGGCAGATACGTCTCTAAATCATCTAAAACTTTACTTTGAGGCCTGCCAAGCAGCAGACAGCATGTCATGTGGTACAGTGTGACTGGCTTGTTGTAGAAGCCTCGAAGGCATAACTGAGGCAAAGAATTTCACTGATTCCTGAGAGATATACAGTGCAACCATAATAAACATCTATGTCAACAGAAATGCATGTTTGTTGTTGCTATGTTAAACCCTTTATAAGTGTTATGGGCTGCATTAATAGAATTATGTATATGTGTTATCTATATGTGTTACATATTTATAGTGTGGGTTCAGATTTATTGAAGTTGGATTGGAAAGGGACAAATCCAGACTCAATGTATTATCTAGATCAGGAGTGCCCACACTTTCAGCTTTTGAACATTTCTGATCAGTTCCTTATTCTGATGACTTGCACTGAATAAAGCCATCCAGGGTTGAATAGTCTGTACAGTATCTGCTGATACCAGCCTCAAGCTGACTTCCACATGATCATCAGACATGGTGGAACACTATTTGGACTGGATAATCTCCCAGTGGGAAAATTGACTGCTGTCCACTTAACTCTTTTTTACCCTTTTTTTGTTTTTTTTAATCTTTCTCAGCTCACTTTTCAGATGAAGTCAGTGTAATAGTTTTTATGCACAGTTCCAAAGTGCTTCTCCATATTTCCTGTCTTTGGAATACCAATGATAGATTAATAGATCAGATAAATGCACTTTGAATATGACATAGAGAAAAAAAAGAATCCTCCTCCCATTCTGTATCTTTCATAATTGCTCACACAGTTGTCTGCATGTTTGATCACAGTGAACCTGTGTTAGAAGAGCTCTTAGACCGAATGCCCTGTACATGAATTATGTGGTAAACACAATAGGGAGGACAGATAGCAGACTTACATCTGAAACACTTTTATGAATGGCACACAATCTATCTGTACTACCTTTATCTTCCAGTTGATTAAGATCGACTTATTGGGCACAATTGATCTAGATAGTCAGACGTAATGACTCTTACGTGGAAAAAATGTAGCCATCTAATAAAAAACACTATAAAAACTCAAAAACAGCAGAAAGGTTTAGTATGTAAGATGTATGTAATTTGTCTATGCTTGGTGCTTATGTGAAGTTTGTGTAGAAGTCTTGTGAAGGTTGCCGGTCATTTATTGAGTTTAACCAAATCCACTTCAAAGATGGCAACAGTAGCTAGCATTATAGACTGTTACTGCTGCTGCAAATCACTAGGAGAGTTTGCAAACATATGCACATTTTTCATACTAGTGGTACATACATAGTGGTTTACGCCACTGGCTTTGGTGCGGAAGATGGCCGGTTCGAGACCCAGGTGGACCCTTGGGTAAGGCCCTTTAACGCTATACATCCCTATACCTGTAGCCACAAGGGGGCAATGTCTCATTGTGAATGGTCCCAAGCCCAGATAAATACAGAAGGTTGTGTAAGGAAGGGCATCCGACATAAAAACCTGTGCCAAATCAACATGTGAGTGTGTCTCTGCCCAGTCAACCCCCGCTAGCGGAGAAAAAACGGAGATGTTGACTTTTGTTATGCACATTTTTCATACTGAGAGTAAGTGTATGCAATATTTAAAATAGTTTAATCTTTATCTGCTAAGTAATGAGGTTAACAGCAGATCAGCAATTACTGCCTTCTGTGTCAAATGAAATTTGCAATCTTTGAAGGGGTCATCATATGAAGCCCTCAACTCCCCACCGATAAGGACTATCTGGCTGTAATATGACTTGGTAAAACTAAAATATTCCAAATATAGAACACAATTAAAATGATTCTTTTTTTTTTATAGGTAGCTAAAATATATTTTGGTAACTGTAGCCACAGCAGTACATTACCCAGCATTTGTATCAATATTCATGTCTGTGCTGGACTTGGGACAAACTGGGACCCTACAGCTGCCATTTGTAATATATTATGTAAGTAAAATAGGTAATAGACTGACTGGAGTATGTCAAACAACCCTGATTCAAAGAACAAAAAACTAACCCTTTAAACTCGAATCTTGTTGTCTATTTATCATAGATGTTTAGAAGATAAAACATTCTAATACAGTCACATTGGTGTTATTTCAACTCTGTAATTTTCACCAACTGACAAAATTATCTGACTCATTACTTGCTAAATGATGCATTATTTTCATCAGCTAACCACTAACTGTAGCTTGCTGTGCGGCAGGCAGTGCACAGTGGGTATATAACAGATTTTTCCTCAAAACTTTTCATACTGTGCTCGAAATAAGGTTGAGGCTGAGACTAAACTGAAGCAGAAAACTTGTAGGGCTAAAACACATGCTAAAATCTCTGTTGCTCAAAGAAAGAGTTTATATTTCCTTTTGGTGTATTCATTCAATGAATTGTAAATGTTGAATAACATCTTTTGGATGCATGGAGTTCATCCCTGCAGTACAGTTCACCGACTTCCATGCCCTATTGGATCAAACAGGTCAGAAATGGTATTTAAAAAAAGATAATTAAAACAATGTTCTATAACCTACAATTAGGGCTGGGCGATAATGATAAAACAATAATGATATATTTCCTTAAAAGAAATATGAGACATGCTCGATACAATTTTGATAGAATTCATTCATCCATGTTTTGACAGATGTAAGAACAGCCAATCATAATTAAATAGCGCTGCAACAAACCAATCATCCTACACAGATATAAGAGCAGCTGCAGTACACACTTATGTTTGGGCTGCAGCAGGAGGTAATGAGTGTTCCATTGGAAGAAAATCTGACCAAGAACTTGGGCAACCGGGTTACTGAAAAGTAGGGGGCAGCATAGAAGCCAGGAGTCAGACATTCAAAGCATGTTAAGTTTAATTTTCCGTTTACGCCCGTTATGGCAGTTATGGAACACACCCCCATGTATATACTCCCAGTATTGTTTGGTGAAGATGTTCTGTTTTGTTTGTGTTCTCTTTTAAAACTTGAAAGCCTTTTCCTGCTGGTTGGACTTTTAGTTTAGTTTTAAATATATGTATCTGTTTTATTTATCTGAAACAGTTGGATAATGTTCTTCAGCACATCTGTCACGTTCAACCTCTGACAGACAATAAATCTTAAATTCTTCTGATGCCTTATGAGTAACAGAAAATTTAAGCTGGCCAAAAATAGTAATTTGACTTATATCATGATGAAAAAGTTTAGAAAAGTGTATGAAGCCAATTGTCTTGGAGGCATGTGGCACTGTAACACATTACAAAGATACTTTCTATCAGTCTATCGATATCTGTCATCCATTTGTATACACATCAGTTAACCATAACATTCTGACCACTGACAGGAAAGGTGATAATAATATTTCATTACAATGGTACCTTTCACTGGGTTTGATATATAATTAGACAGCAACTGTGTATGCAGTTTTCAAAGCTAATGTGTTGAAAACAGTAAAATGAACATAAGGAAGTGAGTGACTTTGACGAGGTCCGTCTTGTAATGGCGATGACTAGGTCAGACCATCTCTACAACAGCAGGTTTTGTTGGGTGTTCCTGGTCTGTAGTGGTTAGCAACCACCAAGAATACTCTAAGGAAGGACATTGCAATCTCAGGGCAATTGAGCATTGGTGGGAGGTGTTGGACAAAAACATTTTCAGGGATCTGCTGTAATGTCTTGGTCCAGATACCACAGCGCACCTTCAGAGGTCTGGTGGAGTCTAGGCCTCGAGTTAGAGATGGTAACTTGGAACAAGGGGAACCTTAAAAATATTAGGCAAGTGGTAATAATGTTGTACTATTATAGATGTTTGATTAGTTGAGATCTGATGGTTGTTCTTTAATCCAATTTTGGACAGTGCTAACCATTTTACTGTGGGAATCAACAAGAAGATCTGGAGATGCTGACACAGTGATTTGTCCGTCATTTTTTTTTTCTCGTTAAAGTTTCTCAGCTCCATACCCTTGTCCATTTGCTGTTTCTAACACATCAACTTCAAGGTGTAAATGTTCACTTGCTGCCTATTATGTTCCACCCACTGACAGCTCACATTGTAATGATATAATCACAATAATTACCACTTCACCTGACAGTGGTCATACACTGCCTGCCAAAAAAAAAAAAAAGTCAAACATGCAATATTTGATGTCACCACCTTTGGTTTTGATTCCAGGAGACATTCAGTGGATGCAACTGCACCAATAGTTCTGATCCTTCCATGGGTCAGTACTGCAGTGGTTCATAATGTTGGAGCTGGAACAGGTTAT
>JAPSES010000258.1:18523072-18552938 GCA_029822895.1 Maxillicosta whitleyi
GTCCTTACTAATATTTTCTTTCTTGACCGGTCTGTATAGACACCTGATCGATGGGCAAGGCAGAAGATAAACAACTATTTGGGCAAAGTTTTTTCATAAACTAAAGTGAATATCGGTTATCTTAGGGTCGCCAACATCCCTACAGTCCATATGCTATACAAGGCATGGCAGAGAGACAGGACAATGAGGTAACGTTAGCTTTAATCTGCAGTATAAGCATTGGGGTTGCACTGGTTTGAGGAATTTGCGCACGTTTTCCATGTTATTGGGGATGTGAATATCTAGAACTTGTCCAAGTCATGTTTAAAGTGAGCTAGATATTAAAACAGTGGTCGTTGTCAAAGCTGTACTCACAACTCTGGACGAGTAGAAACTTCCGTTAGATGCTAACGTTAGCTAGCATTAGCTGGTTGACAGTTTACATGAGCTACAAGAGAAGAGACAACATCATGGAACAAGTACAAAGACAAGACAAGTCTGTAGTCATAGATGTTCTACCTTCTACTGATTTGATCTCTTAGCAAACTTTGTATAATAATGAAGCGGGTCATTGTGTCTTATGGCAGTCGAGAATTTGATGTAAGTATTAATTGTATATTATTACTGTCTTCTCAGTGTATAAAGATATAAATGGTATAATCCAAGTTGCTAGGCTAGTTAGCATTTTCTCAAATTACCACTATGGGAGAAGGTTAGCTAGCCGGAAAGAGATAGACATTTTAATAGAGGATGCTGGCTCAGTGTTCTGCCATTAATCGTTATAGCAGCATGGATAAGTAAAAAGATAAAAATATATAAATAAAGAATATAACAACAAGAATATAAAAACAGTCTCTGGGATAAGAACCAGGATAAGAATATAGAATTTATAAATTAAAAGACACAATAATTAATAATTAATAGAGCAAAGAAACAGGATAAATACCGTAAACTAAATAAGTGAATAGAGTCCAATACTATTTCTTATTTGTGTTCTCTTGTGTATTCATAATGGTTACATCCATGTGTCATAGTAGCAGAGGAACAAAAATGTCATTTATCTAAAACCTATGGCACAGCAAGGTAAACGCTAAGTAAAATATAAACATATATTATTAAGGAATAGTGCAAAAAAAGGGCATGCGAAATATATTAAAATAAAACAAAAATCAAGTCTAGGATTGCAGAGTATTATATTTATGATTGTCCCTAACAGTGCTGAATACTGAAGCCTATTTGTTGATCTTAATTCATTCAATCAGCTCCCACGGTAAAGTGTTTAAATAAATGCTTTTCATGCTTGGTGTCTGGCCTGATAAACAGTAACATGCTTTTATTCTACATGTTTCTCATAAGGTGGAGGAGGCTGACCAGATCTACCTGCTGATGAAGGAGGAGTATCGCATTTCTAGGAATGTACGTCTGGCATGGTTTCTCAGTAAACTTAACCAAGTGATCTGGCCAGTCTCCAAGCCTGAACTGGTAAGTGTGTTTTGGAAACTCTTTGGAGTCACTGTGATTGAACAGTCACTGATTTAATGTAGGATTCTGTTTTATTTAACAGCTGAACTCAGAGAATGAACTAGACCTGCTGAGCATTTTACCTAAAGGATGGCAGCCAGATTTCTCCCCAACCACGTACCCCTATATGTTGATGCCGTCCACACGGGCCACCTTCCTGGCCCGGAGGTACCGCTTCATCATAGAGTTGGACCTCAGCCCCTCCACAGGGATTGTGGTAAGACACAAATAGGATTTCAAGGTTGTTTCTCTGTCAGATACAAATCTATGCAATGAATGAATAGGCTACATTTGTATCTTAAAGGGGAGAATGCTATGTTGGTCATTTTATATGCGCCTCCTCTGTATGTCATTGGCTTCTTGGCAATTTAAGTTGTACTCAGTGTTGTGTGTGGTTTGCCAAAGGAGTCAGTCCTACGCATTAGGAGTTAAATTAGGAAAGTTGTAGTAGCTTGTAGTGATACAAATCAATTGTGTTTGAGCCTTTCATCTGTTGATGATCATGAAACATATATTTAATCTTCATCTGTGATCTGGAAATAAAATAATCAGTGCCATGATTTCTATGATTTTACAATTATTATTTAACAACACCACTAAATAAAGGGTAAATAAGTTATAGAGTGGTTCCATGATTATCTTGCTTGTGTCTTGGAGTCTTGGATGTGGATTTTATGTGGCCTCAAATTTAAGTACTTTTAAACTTTTGACATTTTAGTGTAGATCTGCACTGACATTCCAACATTTTTGTTTCCAATATATCAAATGTGTAACCCAAAGATATATTAGCAGCAAAATGTATTGTTAACAAGAAAAAGGCTCCATGTAAACACTCACTGAATTGTCTGATTTGACCACTACTCTTAATATGCTGAAACAGTTGGTGCCAGGCACAACAAACCACCCCTTGCACATATTGTAACTTATTTTGGCATTGATTCAGCTGATATCATCATGTCTCTGCATGTGCTGATGTCAGCATATCAATTGCAACTATATATGTGCCAAGTTTGAAGTAAATTTAAACAGAATTGATGTTTTTATAGACATTTGAAATTTTGCCCATTATAAGTAAATAGGAGGAAAAAAGGTTTTAAAAGTTCAATTAGAATTTTGGCCTACTTTCCCCAAAATGTAATCAGATCTATTCTGTGTCACTGGCAATATATAAACCCAAGTTGTCTGAAAATTTAAAGGTTTTCTTCAAGATATGTTTGGTTGAATTACAAGACTGTGGACAATTGGCTTGTATGTGCTCTGCTGAGTGCCATTCTTACTTTTATGACTCAACAATTATCACAGTAGTGTTTCATTTCTGTTGATCCATACGCTTTACTGTTAAACCACAGAATTAGAATGACATGCGTGAATGTTAAACAAAGGCCAGTTTCACTTCCCTCCTCACACACACGCTCTTATGTTTTCCCACACACATTTATCTTTTCCTTCAGTGATTTTTTAATCTTAATAGGTTTAAGTTTAATTTGATTAAAGTTTGCAGGTCAGGCTCTAGATCTGCTGATACACACTAACCACCAAGGCAGTGCTAACAGTTAATTTGAGTTACAGGCCACTTAGGTTTGTTGCTTTTGCAGAGTTGAAATGAGGATACATTTTCATGGTTCTTGCTTTGTGGAGAAATTCAATGCTCAGATATTTTTTTGTTATTTGTCTAAGAACTTGTGCTGTTGGACCTGTATACCTGACCTGTATATTATTAAAATAATTTAAAAATAGCTCAAGGAAGCATATCTGCTCAACAAATGAATCAAGAAAAAAAAAATTATTTAGGTTAATACATTATCTTTTTTTTATTTCCAGAGTTATAGAGGTATTTTTTTTCTTAAATAAATCATTTCAGTTGCTGCATCTAAGTCTTAAAATGGTGAGAAATCCTTGATATTTCTGTCTCAGACTCTTTATGAAGCAACAACAAAAAGCACAAGAAGAAATGTATGCAAATGTGCTCAGTACTAAAAGCACATAAAAAGCAGAACCAAAAGTCTTCTTTGAACAAAAGTCAGATTTAATGTGACCTCTGTTTGCACACTCTTGTGTTGTGAAGTTTTCTCTCGTGGTTTATTACATCAACTTCAGCTTCCCTCAGATTTGACCAGAATTCCTCTTAGCAGTTGAAGATTACAATAAATTACTCACTGTTCGTGTTATTCTGTTATGGGGAATCAGAACAACTTATGCTGTTCCCTCTGATGCATTAGTGTTTTAGCATCTTTTAGCACTCTAATGATGGTCTTAATCAACACAAACATGATTCTTATTAATGGCCTGGCCAAGTGAGTAACAGAGTGAGAAAGCACTGTGCAGCAATACTAATCATCTCATATCTGTTTTAAAAATGATTTAGAGACAATCATAATAGCTCAAATTCTATGTCTAAGCAAGTACTTTAACATGCCATTCAGAAATAATAAACAAATATTTAATAAAAAACTATAAATTTATCATCATTGACAAAGTCACAGAGTGAGGAAAAATATACAGCAGTTTCTCAAGGTTTGGAAAAAATACCAGAAAGTGGTGTTCCTCAAGGAAAGTTTAGCTATTTAGGATACCATACATTTCTTAGTATATGAGAGTACATTATATCCAAAATGAAACATATGATTATTTTTTTTTTAAATTAAAAGACAATAATTCTTGGTAAAAATATAACAGTTTGTTCAGTGTGATGCTCCATAATAATAATAATCAGATTTTATGAAGATACTGATCAAATTATCACACATTGCTGTTTACATTGTGAATTCATGCTATATATATATATATATATATATATATATATTCATTTACAACCGTTACTGTGATTAATTTACACAGTATTCTCATATGTTTTCTTATATATTCACTTGACATTTAGGTACAAATTAAATAAAAACAGTTTTATAAATGACAGATACATGTCTTTAATGCAAAATCCAAAATATTGTTTTAGGCAAAAAAGAAATTGACCCTGATGTTCACTTATGCTTGGCCAGGCCCTAATGCTTCTGATTGTGTATCCAGATCCCTATTTGTTAGCATGTTTATTACATCAACTGTAGAAGGCCATTGTATGATAATCTTGTGCCTGATCTTTAGCTCATTGTGGAGTTTGGGCCCAAAGTAACCCCAGTAAGGCAGCTCTAACCCTTTATTTAAGTGATGTTTATCAAAATGTTTGTGGTAAAAGTGGTAAAAGATCATTTGATTGATTGATCATTATGGCTGGGCAATAAAATGCTAATAATTTGTTATCACAATATAATTTTACATCATAGTTACCTTCAATGATATATATATATATATATATATATATACATATATATAGTTTTATGGTTCATGTTATATAGAATAGCTGGGAAAACATTCAGACTTTTTACATGTTTTATTGTTTTTACTGAATTTCACTTTCATGGTTTTATTTTGATGCTGAACAAATATTTAATAAATATAATTGTTCTGACATATCTAACATAATTTTCTCTTGTTTGAAAAGTGTTTCCCATGTTTTTACCAGAAAGAGTTACTTAAAACCACAAATAACTGTCCCTTTACTTACACTTTATCAGACAAACCAGCCTTTACACTTGTAGAATTAACAGATATTTAACCTTACAATTATTGATATCGACTCATATACAGACTGACATTCTTTCTGTTTTTTATTTTGTTGTTGTTTTTCTGTCTCGCAGGATGACAGCACAGGGGAGATGATCTTTGATGAGGTGTTCCATGCTTTGTCGAGATGTCTGGCTGGTCTGGTTCAACCCTTCAAAGTCCCTGGAACTGATCAAGTCTTCAAGCCCAAGATCTTCATCACCATCTTGGCATACTCATCGATAATTGGACTCAGCTCTCATCAGGTCTTTAATGAGTCTATTCTGTTTTTACTCTGTCCTGGACATCCAGAAAAAACACTGAATGAATGATGTGTTACAGTCAAACTGTTTTAGAGTTGGGTTACATTTGAGCTATGTTTGATGTCGTTTAGGTTGTGTTTTAGCCACATGAACAATTAATTAAATTATTCTTAATTTCTTTTGTTTTTAATTGTACAGATTTTATTGCTTTTATCTATTCTTGTATTTTACTCTCTCTCTATTTTACTTACTATTTTACTTTGGGAGATATTTTCTTAAAATTAAATATAATATGCGCTGGACTTAAGAGATATTTCATGTGATAACTGGAGTCTGAATGATAAAAAAAAAAAAAAAAACTGTTAATGCTTTTGGTTGCAAACAAAAAGACTATCACTAGAAAATGGTTAAAGTCTTAAGCACCCACAGTGGAAGAATGGATCAATATTGTACAGGACATTCACATTCTGGAGAAGTTGATTTTCTTTTAAGGGTAAAAGTGAATCTTTTTTCACTGTTTGGTCAAAATGAACAAACTATGTAAAACCTGTCATTTCTGGGAATTGAATATATTGGTTATGTGACAACATTTACATGATATACATTTCTGTTTAAGGTAGTGTAAACAAACACACCTGAACATGTTTTATCTTGTTGAAGGAGAAGCAGAGTAAGACCTCTCCTCCCACCCACTATTAGTTTTATAATTGTTCTTTATTCTATTAAAAACCTTGGATTAGCAACAATCATTATCTCGTTGAGGTGTGGATGTTGAATTGTTCCCGAAAGGGATGTTTTGAATGATTTGCTTTTCTGAATACACAAAGAATTAAAAAAAAAGTATAATTTATGTATTTTGGTCAGTCCATAAAACCCCAAACACTAAAGTGAGACCTTTTAGACTGGCTTCTTTTTCTCTTGATGTTGTTTCATTGTGATGTCTGAAGGTCCAGTAGATTCTACAGATGTTGCCTCAGTTTTCTGACAGGTTTGCCTCTGTCTGCAGGTTCTGGTGCAGGGCTGCCAGCTTGATCGAACCGACCTTGTCGAGTTTCTGAATCACATCTATCAGCAGCTCCGAGCAGTTGAAAACAACATCGCAGAGGTCCTTCATCAGCAGCACGAACAGGCAAGAAAACATGGATCTTATTTTACAATTCCTTCTAATATTTATAATCATCCCAGAAGTTCAACCATGCATATTTGGTATTTTTTTTTATGTTGATGACGAGATATGACAATGAATTTCTGTCTTCAGTCTGTGGAGCCGGTTCAAAATTCAAGTCTGAATGGTGTAGATGAGCAACCGTACAGGAAACAGGGCGTTACCATGGTTTCTGCAGACATGGGGCTGGTCAGCATGGTACGCCAGGGCATCTTAGCTCTTCAGCTACTGCCTCCAAACTCCAGTGCAGGTTGGTTTGTTTCAGTTTTGATTCCATGTCCAGGGTTGTCTTTAGGAGGTAGAAAAATCTTCAGGGTTTCATCTACATCCAGAAAATATAATTTAAAGAAAAATACAGCCATTAATTAAATACAGCCATTTAGGTTTCTAATATAAGCTTTTTTGTTTGACACTTTACTTGTACATTTTTTTAAACAAGAACAAGAAAGTGAGGTCTATGGATGATAATTATAGCATAAACGTACATACAACATGTAATATAGGCCTAAGCTTTGAAAATGTATATATGTTAGACTTTGTTTTGTTTGCATGAAAAGCTTCTGTTTTACACACATTAATGAATTTCTGAACCTCCTCTTAATTTCACAGACATTATTTTTAGAACACAGATAATGCAGAATTATCCCCATGTAACAGAAACTTCTCTCACAGCTGCTGACGTTTCATTTACAGTTGAGATCAGAAAATGTTTAATGCTCTTGGCCTTAGGTCATTTGGATACCCTATACTTTGAATCATTACTGTGGTGAAAAATCCATTAGCAGCCATTTATTCTTGGCTCATGTACAGATGAAGTGTGAAAATATCCACAGGATTCTGATTGCTCATGATCGCAACATTTTTGTGAAGTGCTACAGTCCATTTGGAGGAAAATAAATATACAGTGTGATGCCTCATGATCAGTACCTTCAAAAGTTGGAAATATATCTCAAGGACAAAGCAGACTTATAGATGTTGATGACTGTTTCTAACATTCTGACATCACATTCTAGAGGGTACCCTGGATGTTTAAAGAAACCTTGAACTTGATCTACATAATCGTTTGATCCTCCAAAAATTGTTAAATCTAAAAAAATAAAAGCTAAAATGAAAAATTCCTCACTTATTCAGAAATGTTACTTAGTAGAAGTGTATTAGGAGGGTTAAATGTGCAAACAGAGGGAAGTGGACCTCTGCTTCTCAAAGAAAAACACATTGTGGTACTCACAGTTGCTTTTTTTGACCCCATAAAAAGTTGCTGCTTTTTACATTTAAGGACAATTCCATTAGAGATTGAGTTGGCTCTTTTATTTTTCTGTTTCGTAGGAATCATTATCATCACAGATGGAGTGACCAGTGTACCTGATGTAGCGATGTGTGAAACTCTGCTGAACCAGCTCAGGAGTGGAACCATTGCCTGCTCCTTTGTACAGGTACAGAAGATCTTATGATCCTTTTAGTGTCTTTGCCTTTTACTCGTGTTTCCCTGCTTCATTTTAATAATAAATCCAAAGTGATAGTATTTATGAAGCTATTATTTCGTGTTCACCAAGTTGTTATGGAATATGTTTATAAAGGATTTCATGTTATCTCAGTTAAATGATTTCTTATGAGTACCTCGTATTAATCATAATATCAGATGTAATATCATAAAGTTGGTCTAGTTTTCACTACTGATATAAGAATTGGATATGATTGTCCTTCATCTGGCTGAGCATGATTACTTTGACCGAAGGAGGTGCCACGGCTTGAAATTTAGGCTAATGTGGAAGTGTTTTAAAGTGTAATAACACCAGTGGCTGCTAGATACTCAAAATATCTGCTCATGTTGCTCCAATTCAGAAAATGTCCAGAAATACCTACTAAACCTGGACTAAGATTGTCAATGGATTTTGTTTCACGGATGGTTTGTTTTCCTAGTGGTAGTTTTAGAATTATATTGGTTTCAATGTAAACTCTTCTCCAGCTCCACCCTCTTTTCCAAATATGGTCACATGGCAATGGCCAACATGCAAAACTTGAGCTGTCTAAACACGCGTCCACATAACAGAACACAATTCATGACTGAGTTTGTCATTTTTCAAGTCATGCCATTCTTTATCCCTCCCTAGGTGGGCGGTGCTTACTCTTACGACTGCAGTTTTGGCTACATTCCCAACGTAGAACTGATGAAGTTCATCTCATTAGCTACCTTTGGCTCATACCTGCCCAGCTGTCCTGAAGTGGACCTGAATAGTCAGGAGATGAATGCCTACCACAGGGCTTTCTTAACCTATTCCTTCCTCAAGACCCCTGAGTCGATGAACTCCGAGTACTTCTGTGGTAAGTCTTCTATGTGTACTAGATCTGGAATTTGGATGACTGATTGAACTTACTAATGTAGCTCTGTCAGAATTTGTTCTCCTGTTTAGTTAATTTTCTGTCAGCATTGACTTCATCAACACTTCTATTCTAAATGAAAACAAACATCTTTGTACTTGCATTTAGTTCTGCTTCCTGCCAATTAGCACAGTTAAGCAGTGTAGCACAAGTGTCTCAACTATCACAGCTTTATGTCACTTTCATGTTTTGCCTGTTATCTCAGAATTTATCATATAACAGTTAAAACTAGAACAGCACTCAGAGAGCACAAACCTCCGCCAAGCAGCACAGTTCCCCCACATATTGTCACTGACACCCCACAATATTACTACCATATTTGTTTTTTTTAATCTATTTTATTAGATTCTTGACACTGGAAACATACCCAAAGAAATTGGAATTGCATGCTGCTAACAAAGAAATGAACAAACCGTGGCAAAAACATAACCTCTTTGTCAATGGTGATAAACACTCCAAGTTAAAAATTCTCACACTTTATTTTTTTTTTTACTAATATTTTATTTCAACAATTAAGACGACCAACATATGTGTTTTTATCTATTTTAGTGGATTCTTTGACCATGAAAACATACCCTTTGCTATTAGAATTGCACTGATATCGTTATTTGTTGAATAGTTATTCGCGAAAATTGACATTTCCGTAATGGTGGTTTTCTTCAGGATCTAGCTCCATAACTATTGAAGATACATCAAATCCGTTCACATACTACTTTTTCAGTAGACCTTCAGCTACAATTTGGTGCTAGTTGCAGGTCTGTATCTGCATTAGTTACCTCACAGTGACAAAAATTATGAAGGCCCCCTACTTTTGTCATGTTACGGATCATAGTTTCCAGAATATTGTTAGTATCTGGATCATACTTTTACATATTACAGAAATGATCAGGACCATGTTCTCTATTTTTTTTGCCAAACAATCCAGTTATTCTGTGTGACGTTATGTACACATATGTTGAAAATGGCCCTATCTTGCAATGATAAAGAATCATTTAAAAAATTCTTGGATCCAGACAGTGATCTGGATCAACTCCAAAATTTAATCATCTGTTCCTTGTCTTATAGCGAACATTTCCTGAAAATGTCATTAAAATCCGTTCATAACTTTTTTGAGTTATCTTGCTAACTAACAAAGAAACCCTGGCAAAAACATTACCTTCTTGGCGGAGGCCATGATAAAAAAAGAGAATACTAATATCTTCAATACTTCACTTCTTTGTAGTTTCCCAGCACAAGCTGTTCAACGAGCACCTGGTCTCAGCCAGTGGTAACCCGGCCCTGGTCATGCGAAGGAAAAAGCACACAGAGAAGGAAGTCCATGCCCATTTGATCAGCGTGGTGTCAGTGCGTTTGCGGGAGGGCTACACCATCCGAGAGATCAGCCTCACCAAAGGTAGACCTCAACCTCTGAACCCCTGTAGACTCCAACAGATTTATTCTGCAAAAACACAGGTTGTAATTTAGTTGATTATTAGTGAGTCAACAAGGGTTCAAGGCTTTAGTAGGTGAGTAGCTTATTAACTGACATTAAGTCAGTGACATGGCTTTAAAATACGTTCTCATGATTCTCCTGCTTTTAATGGGGTTTAAATCATCTTCTTGATTGCCGTATAGTCTATGGAAACAAGGAATGAATAGTGTAATATATGTATTAATGAGGCAAATTAAAACATTTCTGAGTTGAGTGCAGCCCTATCAATCGGTTCGGTAATAATGGAAATTATTACTGACATGTGATACTGGTATTGAGTCAGATTCACCCAACTCTATCTTTTTAGTAAGTATCTGCTTTGTTGTCAAGGTGGGACTCAGCTGGAAGTGAAGCTGGTGTTGCTATGGAAGCACAACATGCACATTGAGTACTTAGCTGCTGCCTCTTGGCCACTGGACCTCTCCAAGCGAACCACTAGGGTTGAGGTGACGATGGAGGGAAGCTATGACATCCTGCACGACATCAGTTGCACCCAGAGGAAACCCATCACCAGCCCATATCGCACATCTGTCATCCGCCGCTTCTGGAACACGCTGCAGAGGTGCAACATCTGTCTGCTACAGTAAACATCACAGGTATTTAAATTCAACTCTAGTGCTGAGTGTGTTTTAACTAAACACATACTTTCTGTTTTTCCAGTATCAATCAGACTGATCAGATGTTGGTTCACCTCCAGTCATTTAATTCGATTCCTGAGAACTACATGATTCCAGAGAGCACCAAAAATGGAGTTCCCCTGTTCTACATACCTCCTGGTTCTACTACCCCGGTACAGTGGACACATTCCTTCTCATACTTAACCAGCATGTAGTGAAGTAGGCATTGTGTTAAAAAAGAATAGACAATGCTGGATAACATCGTAGTAGAAAAGACTGCACATTCTAAACCTCATGATCTTTTTTAGTCCAATTATTCTCATTTAAAGGGGTCATACTGTGCTAAACCCACTATTAGTCTTTGGTACCATTATTTGTGTATTTAGAGACCCTAATAGTTCTAAAAGTTTGAATTTGAACCCTCCAAGTGCTGCAAAGCTATCTTTATATTCACTGTAAAATTGAGGTGAAATTACTTACTCTGTGCTTTATGGTTAACTTTAGCTCTGATTTCCCAGTTTATTTGTGATAGATCATATTCAAATTCTGCAATTTCTGACTAAGGAATTCCTGTTGTCTTTTAATTTTTAGTTTTGCTACTGTAAAGTAGGTGTATTTTTGTTAGCTTTTTTTGCAGTTAATATCATATTATGATGTGAGAGTCCAGTGACTAAGACATATGTTTTTACTGCTCACTCTGGCCTGTTTGTGAAAATCTGATCAATCAGTGTCCCACTCTTTCTTGTAATGTGAGTACGTCTATAACTAGTCACAACCTACATGCAACCTACAAAAGCAATACAACAACAAGCTTTCTGGATTGTGTTTTTTAGTATTTCTAATTCATCTAAATCCCAAAACTGCTGAAAAGCCTGTTAAAAATAATGAACTTAAATCAGGAAATTTTAGCTATAAAGTAATCAGAGTCAGATGGGAAGTCAAAAACATAAATCCACTGGTGAAAATGTGCCAATAAATTCACCATATTCTCCTTTCACATTATTGCTGTTGTGTGAAATTGCTGAGTTTTGTACTGTGAACCGTATGTTCTGACCTTGAACTGAATCTGGTTCCTGTAGGTTCTCTCTCAGCAGCACAGTGGATCCAAAGACTCATCTCAGTCTCAGTTTGCTTCCTATTGGAAACCTATACTTTCTATGGATGCCAACTTCTGGCAAAGATGGCTGCACATGCATCGCATTGCGATCATCCTTGAACATGACATGTGAGACATTTACACCCTGAATACTTTGTCCTTAATTAACTATATCCTCTGTTGCATGAAATAGATACGTTAAATGTTACTTACAAAGCTTTTAGCTATGAAGAATATTATGCTGGTGCTTATTTTACACTTATCCTTGTGTCTCTGCAGGCCTGTGCCCAAACACCTGCACACAGCTGGAAACAACGGGCGATACAGCACCATCCAGTGTCGTATCTCACACTCTGCCCTCACATCTCTGCTGAGAGACTGGAGCAGCTTTGTTCTGGTGGAGGGGTATTCTTATGTCAAGCTCATATACAGGTGAGGCGGCACATTTCAGCTCAAGAAGATGAAGGAAGTTTGGGCTTTCTGGCTGTAAATATTGTGTCTTTATTGTTGCATGAACAGTTTTTTAAAAATGCATTCCATGATAGTTAAAAAAATAAATATCTGTCTGTTTGTCTGTCTGTACGTCTGTACATATGGTTTTCTCTGGGTACTTTGCCTTCCTCCCACTGTCCAAAAACATGCACTTAATAGATTAACTGGTCAATCTAAATCCCCCATAGGTATGAATGTATGAGTGAATGGTTGTGCATCTCTATAGGTTAGCTTTGTGATAAGGTGGTGACATGTCCAGGATGTACTCCGTCCTTCCTCTTACAGAAAATGACTGAATTAATCAATCCTCCTTTAATAATGTTGCATTGTTTCGTAGTTTTCCAAGTGTCTGTATTTGAGGTTTGACAGCGGTTTGTCTCCACAGTTTTTCTGACCAGCCTCCCACTTCCTTCTACTTGGTCCGTCTCATTTCAAAGACACCCTGCATGGTTCTGCGTCTGGGTTTCCCTATTGGCACCCCAGCCCATGTTCGAAATAAGGTATTGCACCAGCCACCCTGTACAGAATGGTGGATATAGGATTATGGAATCTAATAAAATATCTGTGTATGTATGTATGTGAAGCATTGGAAGAAATTAGGTAAGGTGTATGACATAATTACCCTGCCCCCTAAAGAGGAGGCAAGGGGCATTGCTTTTGGTTCAGTTTGTTTATTTGTTAACAGTTTAGCAGTAAAACTATTGGTTGAATTCTTACCAAATTTGGTTTATAGATTGCCATTGACCCAGAATAGATGTTTTTACATTTTGGGAAAAGTTGGTCAAAATTTCACCTCTCTGTACCAGCAGAACTATTGGTTGAATTCATACCAAACTGACTATAGGCTGCCAGTGACCCAGAATCGATCTCATTGGAGTTCATTTAGTTTTCTTTTTTGTCAGACACGTAGTCAGTTTTTCATACCTGACATGTTTCAGTGGTACACTTGGTCTCTGATGAAGACAGAGTCTTAAAAAAAAACTGTGTCTTTGTGTCTGACAAAAAAGAAAACTAAATGAACTGTAAAAATATAGACACTATGAGCTTTTTTGGATCTCATTGCATTTTAGGAACAGTAGGTCAAACTTTAAAATTTTCTGAATTTTAATTTTTTAAATGTTCCTATTTACTTATAATGGGTGAAGGATGTTGTGAGAAGCAAGATTTGTTGTGCCTGGCATCACTTGTTACATATATAGATTTCAGTTAGAATAAAATAATTGTAACTACATACAATTATCAATAATAGCAATAAAATAAAAATAGAAATCTTAAAAGTCCATCATTTTAACACCACTGAGCATTACAAATAAATACCAACATGTTGAAAATGCTTTTAATTATCTCTCACTGCAAATGTAGAAAAACTGACTAAATAACAGAAAAGTAAATATTGATGTTTCTTTGTTTCATCAGATCGTGGATGAGCTGCGAGAGCAGATCCTCAAGCTCCGCTTCCCACATCGTGTTCAGAATAAAGAGGCCACGCCCAAAACTAAAAGGAAGATTGTCGGTCATCCATCACCTTCCAAATCCCCCTCCATCCCTGCTCCCAAGCCTGCTTTGTCAGATAGACCCTGTGTGGTTGTGCTCAATAAGCCTCTGGAGAAACTGCTCATCAGGTCAGTGGAAAACAAGGACTGTTTCAGGGTCAGTTTTTCTGTACTGGCTTTTGTTGCAGTGATGTACTTTTAAATTCAGCTTGACAACAGTGAACAGTGGCTTGAACTTTTAAATTAGAAAGACTTTAGTAGTTAAAGGAAGAATTTAGAGTCTAAATGTAAGAAGTCATAATAATCTGAGAATTGACAGACATCTGGTTTTCATGCTCATGTATCAAATAGCAAATGTGCATTATGCAGTTAACACACTTTCAAAGAGAATCTGACATTGATGTCTGACAGGTATGAGAAGCTGCCATTGGATTTCAGGACCCCGTTCATTTTCAACATGGAGAACTTTCCACATCCTTCCAGCAGTGCCGTGCCACTCAGTATGGCAGCCAATCGAACGGCTTCTTCCACTCTTGCCTCTTTGTCACGCTACTTCCTGCATCAGCGCTGGGTTTGGGCTGTGCAGAGCAGCCAAGGCCCGGCTGTAGCCATGCAAGCCGTCGGTCACATCCTGTCCATGCTGTCTGAGTGAGTACACACACGAGTCATTTTATCTCCAATTCATCCCTCAAGCCTTTTTTTTTTTTTATTATTATTTTACAGCATATAAAACCAGTAAAAAACATTCAGTCTTATTTGTAATGTAATGTTATTTTCTGCTGAAATTAATGCAGATTTGGAGAACTAAACATGCCCAAAAGCTGATGAAACTTTGCATGCACATCAGACATGACAAAAAATGTCATATTTTATCGATATCATGAATGACCGTAAAAAAAAAAAAATCTCTCACTATTGATTATTTTTGCATTTTACTTCATTGTATTTCATTTTGTAAATATATTTAGTCACACTTTAGAGAGATTTTATCTGTTTCCTTATACTTGCATAGCAAAGTTAATACATCTGCCCGTCATCCTAATCAATAGAAAATGTCTTGAGCAATTTATTTACTATACAGAGCCAATTCTCACTATATGCATTATTTACTTGCTGTCATATCCACTCCATGGAACAGTGGTGGTTCTGCAGATCTAGTATTTAAGTGAGAGTTGAAACCTTGCTCTGGGGAAATTCTTCACAAATACAGTTCAGCTCTAGTGCTTGGTTCAGACAGTGTTGTACTGTAGTTTTCATTGTGGATATTTTAAAATCAAGATCTTTTTATTGAGGGTAAACAGGCAGTGCTTATACATTCAGTACCACACATTGGTAAATACAACAGCAACAGATTATATATGCAGACTGAAAAATAGGAGAAACAAAGACATATGTTGAAAGCATGCATGCATATCAGCACACCTGGTGGCGTAGAGATTGGTTGAAGTGTAATACTCCATACATTTTCCAAATAAAATAATTGGACAGAATGATAGACACATAGATATAAACACAAATAGAAAACTAATCTGAGAAACAAAACAAAAAGAAGAATATATATACTGTATATGTATGTACACAAAAAACAAACAAAATAAAATCCAATAAAATAATCCCATCTGTTTCACTGCCACCAAAAGTTGTGGATTTTTAATAGAGGGAATTATTCACTTTTATGCATAAACTAATTAATTGTTTAGTTTACAATCTCCTATAGTTATAGTTATAAATGAAGATCCCTGAGCAAATTCTGTACAAACATGATTCAGCTCACGTAATATGTGACAGTAAGCAAAAACAAATTATTATATTTGAGAAACAAGAACACTCCTGCATTAGGAAGTCCCCTAATTGCATGTGTTATTGAATAATTAACTGCATAGTGATGTATATTTCATGCATTTCAGTTTCATATACTGTAGGGATCTTGTACCTAAAGCTGTCACTATCTGTTAAGTAGTGAAAAATAGTATTTCTCAGCTGAACTCACAAGTAGATGTAAATATGCATCAAACTGAAAAGCTGAATTAAAGTTCATGTAAATACATTCCAACACAGGAGTTCAGTTCAATACAACTAACATGGTAAATACTGGTTGCTCAGTAATGATTTAGGTAGGTGTTAATAATAATATAAAAACTGGCAGCTCATATACAATATGTAAAACATGCTGAGATTTGGCTTTGTGGTTCATTCACATCTCTCCTGATGTTTGTGTAGGATCCGTCTGTCAGAAGGCTTTCACTTTGCTGCCAGTGGAGACGGCATCGTAAATATGGTGATTGAGCTGCCCATGAAGGTAAAAACACATTAGTATGTCATCAGTAACCAAGCAGCAACATCTAACTGTTATGAAATTTTGCCTACCTTGACTCTACATTAATGCGTACGTAGTTTCCTTGTGTTCCTGGTTTGTTTCTAATCAGTGTTTTGTGTCCTCAGGGCATGTCGGGGGATACAGACAGGGAGAGTCACTCTTGTATTGTTCAATACATCTTGTTCCCGCCTCATTCTACATCCACAAAAGACAGGTAAGAGAGAAGACCGATGAACAGCCGTGTAAGCTTTGACATGATACTTTACCACATGTGATTTTGTTTTTTACTTGATTTCCTAAAAACGATTCTGTGGTAAGTGTATTGGCGCTGTAGCAGCACATATTACACACATCTGTTTAACTTTCATACCTTTCCAGCTTTTCCACTGATGATGATAATGACACAGAGGTGGAGGCTGTTGACATGGACACAGATCTCAACCTTGTGACTGAATGCTGGGTAGAACCACAGAGTGGAACGGTGATGAACTGCATGGACCAGCACCGCCACTTCCAGGACCTCAAGTACCAGGAGGTCCCTCAGGCAGTGCGTAGACACCATTTATACAGCAGGTTCCCCCACATAGCTGGGCTCTATTTCATAATGGCTTCCTCTGTTGTTTTAGATCTTTCCCAGAGATTTGGCCTGTATGTCCACCATGATGACCTTTGAATATCTGAGCCAACTGTGCCAGAATAAGCACCAGGTTTGCTCACTGCCAGCTGGACTCAAGGATGTGAAAGGTAATTAAACATATGGGGGATGTACACAAGAATATGATCTGTTTCGTCAAGTTTGTGTAGAATTTCTGGGGTCAACATCAGACATAATAAGAAGACTTACATAAGAAGAAAATTATCTCATGAATCATCTCACCTTTGTAATTTTGTACCAGTGCATATTTGTCACACTTCTTTATTTAAATGTTTCAGATAATCCAAGTAATATATAATGAAATTGAACTGCTTAACCACAGTTGATTTGAGATGGAACAACAGTAGCTATGCAATGAAGTGTCAACTCCTGTGTGTATCATGTGACTAAAACGGACAGAAAAGAAAACATGGAATGTCTAAAGTACTGTTTTTGTCAGTACAATGACATAGTTATTGATGTAAGAAGTAATTTTAGTTATTATCAAAATAAACCATGGAAAATGGATAGATATCAGCTCTGAAATTAAACTATTATGAACTATTTTTGTTATCATTATATTTGTCCAAACAAATGTACCTTTAGTTGTACCAGGCATTAAAATGAACAGAAGAAAACAGTGGTGGTCTAGTAAATTTTTCCACGACTGTAGGGCCAGGTAGGTTTTTGTATCTGTTTTTCACTTGATAAATGAAATCATTATTTAAATACTTATTTTTAATTTATTTATTTGTCTAATATTATCATTTGTTTGATCTGAATGATTTCAGTGTGACAAACATGTATAAATGTAAGAAATCAGATAAGGGGTAAATATTTTTCACAATACTGTATAAGAATAGACGAAGCGCAGTGTACATTTTCCATTTTTGCCCTTTATTAAACATGTTTTGTGTGAGATGCATGTTGTTTCTGTGTTTTGTGGTTTCAGGAGAGGCCCTGGCTTCTGACAGCATCCACATGGTCCCATTCCAGTTTGACCTCATCCAGCTGCTTCCCAAATGCCAGCAGGTCGAGCTGTTCTTCCTCACTTTTAGCACAGGTACTCATATGGGCCGTCCTCAGATTATTCACCTCAGCAGAATGAAATTATTAGATAAGAACACGTCTCAGAAGTTCTATCCCGTGTTCCTTGTCATGTGTGCAGCAGTGGACAACGACGAGCAGCTCCACGGCTCCCCCTGCCTGCCCAATGAGCTCCTGCTCAGCCTCTTCCACAGCAGCCTGGAGCAAGAGCTCAGTGACAGAGAAATCCCTCTAGTCGACAGCGACCATGTGGCCTTCATGCATCACATCTTAGAGCGGGAACGGGACGGCCACGTGGCTCCTTTCTCCTTACCTGTAATTAAAGGTCTGTATTCATTTGTACTCTGAAGATGATTGTGTGGGATTATTTCACTCCAGCTCGCTTTTGTTTTGTAACTTAAATCTTTGTTGAGTTTTATCGACAACAATTATAACAATAACTAAAAAAAACAAAAAAGAACAAACAAACAAGAGAACAAATGAGTACAAAAGGAAATAGTGTGCCTTGTAGCAACAATCAATCCATTGATTTTGTGCAAATATAGTCCATTTATTCCATTTTTTTTATCCAGTTGTGGCTCTTTCAGTCTCAGTCTGTGTTAATTTTTCCATTAGAAATATTTCTTAAATTGTGGATATCCACCGGGGCTTGGATGGAATGGTTGCCCACCCACAGTTCCTTGTGATAGTTTTATTTCCCGCAGCTATTGAGAGTATTTTAACCAAATATCCGTTCTTTTTAAGAATGGCAGCGCCCTGAAAGTTACAAAAATATAGAACATCAGGAATCAGTGGAATCTAATAACCCAATACATGGTATAGTACATCCCCACTCATCTTCCAAAACACAACTCCAACTAATTTTTTAGTTCAGGGGCCACATACAGCCTAATGTGATCTCAAACCAAATAATAACATACTTATCTATAAATTATGATAACTGAGGGCAAATTTTGTCCTCGGTTTAATATAAAAAAAGTAAAATTACATAGCGAAAATATTTACATTCCTAATTATCTTTTCACAATAAAAGGGGAATTACCTGGACAAATATTAACAACCTGAAATGTTTTAAGAGAAATAAGTCCAATTTTAACATCCAATGCTTCTTAAACTTATTTTAAACTTATTTAATTTAATTGTTGCAATAAAATACATTTCCTTTCCTTAAAGGAAAGAAAATGTATTTTATTGCAAGAATATTATCCGCCATTGCATCAAAGATTTGGGAAAAATCAGAAGTTTCACTCTGAGCAGCTTCTACTGGCTATAGTGAAAATTAGTTTAGCATGCTGTTACTTACTGTGGGATACATATGATGAAGTAACTAATGACCCGCCAATGACTAAATTAATCGTTGACTAATTTTGCTGTTGGCTAGTTGTTGATTAGTTGTTGCACTCCTAGTTACTAATGTCTACACAAGCAGACATTTCATATCACGTTTTTTCTTTTCATCAGAGGAGTGTGTGAAACCTCCAGACAGACAGGACACTATGACTTCATTTCACACCACTGGCAGCAGTAAAGAGGTGATGGGATCTACCAGCACTTTACAGGTAACACCTTGCACACTGGTAGACATCTACTGACTTTCTGGAGTTTACTTTACAACAGGCCTGTGTGATCTCATCCATATATCAGACATTTCATATCCAGACAATGATACATATCATATTATAGTGCATTTTGGGTAAATTCAATGATTAAAAATAAAATATTCAATGAAATATACAGAGGCCTATTTTACTACTTATATATATTTGATGTTGTTATTGTTATTGTACATATGTTATATGGAAAATCCAAAAAAATATATATATATTTTTGCATGACTGTCATATTGTTATTATTATTATTGTTATTATTTTTAACTTTGATTCCAATAAAAAGAATGTTGGAAAAAAGAAAACAGATGCTTGTATTTAAAGATAGGATTCTTGCACAGTTATTAGAAAGATTACACTCAGTCCAACATAATACCACATATAACATCATATACACTCAGATATAGACTGAGTGAGCTTACTGATGAATCCTCATTGGTAAAATAGTAAAGTGTGTGCTCTTTGGCAGAGTTTCAGTAATGCAGATCTTGTGGATGAGGAACCCCTGCTGGGAGAGAGGAGCTGTTCTACCCCACAGTGGAGGTGTTATGCCAAGTACATCAGTTCTCAGCAGATCCTTCTCACCTTCCTCCCTGCTACATTCACAGGTAACGCTGAGTGCCAAGAAAGTCTTTAGAGGGCTTTAAATTCATTTGATGTTTGGGAGGAATGTGGTTCTCTATTGACTCAAATTATAGTCATTTTGAGCTTGTAATGTTCATAATTAATTTCAAAGGAAGTTGAAAATTACCCTTTGTAAATGTGTAAAATAGAGTGTCCGAAATTCTAATCTGTACATGTGTTTGATTTGTTTTTGTAAAAATACACATGGAAGTTTATTATACAAGTTTACAATGTGGTTATGTCAAATAACTGTTGAATAGTGGATTAAAAGAGTTGTTGTGTTTGTTGTACAGATGTTCTGATGTTAATGGCATCTGGACTGGAGACAGAGCCTCAGAGTAACGTCAGCACGCAGGAGGAGGACACCCTAACGGCCAGTAACAAATCCCAGGCCGATTCCCTGTCCGGCTCCACCAGTGGGCTGGAGAGGTCAGAGTCCGGCCTCAGTCTGACCACTAAGATGCGACGCAGCTCCAGCAGTGGACACTTCACTGCCAAATCCCCTGTGTTCTCACCATGGTCTGAGAGCCAGGCGGCACCCACTGACCCCCTGAATATGGACCAGGATGCCTGGGACGGCAGGGTGTCTGAGACGGAGACCGGAACCTCAGGCTCAGGTGAAGCTAGTGATCTTGACCACGGTTTGACTGCAAATACATCGTATGCAAGAACATATCATACTTTTTTGTAGCTTTCTCTTAACTCTGTCAGTACAATAGATTCATATTCAGTAAACATTTGTAACTTCGAAAAAACTGTGTAAATGACTTTCATAATTGTGATGATTGCCACATGAAACCAGCACTCATGGGAGTTGAAAGTTCGCAAAATGTACACCTTAGTCACAGGATAAAAAGCTGTGTGTCCTCAGGAAGTGTTAACAAAAACAGAGTTTCCAAAAAGTAAAGGAATAATTACACTGTATGGGTCTTTAAGGCATACCGAAACAGAGTAGCATCATTTGGGGTTATATGACCTGGAATTATTAGAAAAAATGAATATAAGCGCAAAACAAAAGAGCAGTGGATCACAATGAAAGAGGTTGAGGAAACCTGATAATCAATAATAGTCTGGATGTCATTTGAAACAGAAGGCCACCAGAAGATCATGTAGAGCTCTTTGGAAAGCAAGTATGAGGATAATTTGCAGAATGTTTTGCTGCTATTTTTAAAATTATTCCAGTATAAAGTCATTCAGACGAAGGCGTTCTTAAAGTGTTTTTTCCTTTTTTTGATGAATGACCAGCTGTAAACCCTTTGTAAGCTCTAACAGATCTAAACCATTTGCAAATTTCACTTACAACTAAGAAAATAAACCAAGTACCACAGAACTGGTCACAATATTCACTACAATATTTCTTTAATCTATTGTGTCACTCAAGAACAAGTTAGTTCTTTTGCGTAGCATTTGAATGCATCTCATTAAATAGAAAAAGAATCCGATCCCACATATAGAATGAGGTAAATTTTTATCAGAGCATACAGAAACTTATTGAATTTTAATTTACTGTTGTTATTACTTTATATTGATATTTGTTGGATCGTGTATTGTACTCATTGTATTGTATCATGCATCATCACGTATCTTATTTATTATCTAGATTTTTATTTGCAGATAATTGCATTTTGTTTGTCTTTCATCTGAAATGAAATTGAACTAACATTCAAGAGCATACATAACTGTGATCTTTTATTTTGCTTCCCTCATATTTCCTTTTTTTCTAGATTTTGGGGAGAAAGAGGGCGTCCAGTTCTCTGAACCACACAAGGCAGATTTCCACATCAGCTTCAGCCGACAGGCGTCCCAGCAGAGCACCAGCGACAGCAGCCAGCTCAGGTGTCCCGTCTATGTCTACAACTGTTCCCTGGAGCAGCTGAAGGAGCAGCTCGTACACCCCTCCTCCAGCCGCCAGCCCAGGGACATCTTCTTCAGGTAAGCCCCGTAGAGGTCACGACACCATAAAGGTCACAGAAGATCCAAATTTTAATAACACCGAATGATCCTTGAATTGATTCATGTCTCCACCATTGTGTGAGTCATCTGAGCCTTTTATTTAGTATCAAATTTCTAGTCGGTTTTGTTAACATGTTTGTCTCTGGTTGTCTTTGTGGGTGAGAATAGACCTCAAGATGCTGAATCCTGGGAGATGTATCAGCAGATGAAGTTCAGGTAGCGCTGTTCGATTCTGTTTTTTGCTCTCCTTCCCTCTTTGGTGAGGTGCTGCTCAGCTTTTTCACTGGACGCCTCTGAGACCCTAGGACGTGCTTGTCCTCCTCTGTAGAATGGAGGAAGTGTTGCTTTTTCTAATACTGCAAGCTCCGAAGACACGCTCCCTTCCCAGGCCTCGCCGTTCTTCCTGTTTAGGCTTGTGTCGCTACATACACACAGCAAGTGCAGTGCTGCGTCGCACAGCAGACTGTAAAATGAGCTCCTGAAGGCTGTTCTGGAGAGGAGCATGTATGTGCCTTATCACAAAAACATAACCCAATCAGAATGCACTGCTGTTCACTCACCTTGTGCAAAGTATGTGGAATGGTGACTTTATGTTCACTGGTAAGAATTTCTCATATTATTACTGCAGAAATCAGCAATCATTAGACAAGAGTGGACTTAAGTTGTATTCTACAAGAAACATTTGTGTACAGTTATTTTTCAGTAACTGTGAAGACAAATGTTTGAGTATCTGTGAGTTAGTCTTAATAACGGACCAAAATATGTTACTAATCTCTTTTCCACACTTACCTTTACTTGCACAATGTTCAGTGTTGCTAACTGTTCAATTTTTTTTTTTTTTTTCAAAGATAATTTGACTGAAAAACCAACAAGGGACAATGTAGTTAGTGACCAGATCATGTCCCCAACACTCCCACTGGGGGCGAAACATCACTTTTCTTCTATTTGTATTTACGCTAATATAGTTAAATTACAGTAGTTATGTATTTTAACTACATTAGCAAGCTACAGTCGTGGTAAAAATATTCGACCATCCTTGTTTCTTGTTCATTTTTAATGCCTGATACAAGTAAAGGTGTATTTATTTGAACAAATATAATGAGAACAAAACTAGCTCATAAGAGTTTAATTTCAGAGTCGATATTTATCCATTTTCCATGTTTTCTTGATAATAACTAAAATTACTTCAGTTCTTACATCAATATCTATGTCATTGTACTGACAAAAACAGTGCTTTTATACTTTCCATGTTTTCTTTTCTGTCTATTTTAGTCACATGATACACACAGAAGTTAAGACTTGATTGCATAACCATTGTTTTTGATGAATTTTGATGGTCTAGTAATTTTTTCCGCAACTGTATGTTAGCATTACTGTCTGTCCTTTGCTAAATTGTTACTATTTGAATTAGATATATAGAGGTGAAACAGTATTAATATTAGCTGTTTTCTTTTTAACAGCCTGCCTGGTGAGTTTTCTGTTTATTGAATGAAATGAAACAAATTGATAGACTATAAGGTTGGAAAAAGTCAGACTACAAAATAATAAAATGATTTTGTTTTAATAATCTTAGTGAATTAGGGTAGCTAGACTACTATACATGTGTTAATATGAAGTTGATATTACTAGCATTTTACAAACTGCTGTTTTAGCAAATAGCTCAAATTACTTTTTGCATTTAACAGCGCAATCCCTAGCTAGTAATTAGGCCTGTGTTTCCAAACAGTTAATTTTTGCATTAGTTTGGTGAGTTTCACAGTTTACTGATGCAGCTCCACCATCTTGTCCAAATCTGGTCAATCTTGGCTCCAGAAAACCGGCATGGTCACAGTCAAATTCTGAACTCAGGGTTTGAAACAGTAGTCCACAAATCAGTGGGTTTGTCGGCAATCTGTGGATGTGAATGATAATGTACATGGCTAGAAATATCAGGACTGTATGAAGGTCCACTCCATTTTACCCAGGTGGTAGCTACCCATGGTTCCATGGAGACAGGAAAGAATTATCTGCCTACTGATATAACATTAATTTGTGTTGCAACATTGGTTTCAGCATGTGTTGGACACTAAATGATTTTCTGTTCTTTTTTCCTACTATATTAAAAATGGAATTTGAGATAATAGAAACTTATAGAAAGACACATAAATGAATACAAACACCTCCCATTTTCGGCTTTACATGCTCAATGCAGTTCTTTCTGTTGGGTACATTTGAAAGTTTGACTTAACTTTATGCACAACTTTTTGGGCTAAAGATTATTTAGTTTTTCAGAGGAAAATGTGATACGACAAAGACTGTAAGGGTTTACTTTATTTGACTTCAGACTGTATGACTGCTTTTTGCAGCTTTGCAGGTGATTATGTACGTTGCTGCAGTATGTCTTGAAGACTTTTGGCATTTGACTGTAACTTGGATTTGAAACACTTTGCAGCAGCAGCACAATTTTTGGTGATTGCAGTCTCCTTTTAGCTGTTTCATGTCTCTCCCTCCCTGTTCTTCTAAATTACACAATGCTTACTCGCATGCTGTGGAAGTTCAGCTGTCTATCACAGGCTTTTCAGCTTCTATGAATTTGCTTATTCTAGTGGAGATCTGGGCTACAGCTACATGTTTATGCAATGGAACTGTCTTCTGTAAATACTGTGAAATGGAGGCCGTGCCTATTACTCTGAAATGTTCGCTCTCACAGTGGTCTCATGATCTGGCACATTCACTCTCTAACTGAGCCTGGGCATGTTCCTGTGTGTTTCCTGTGTCCTTCTCCACTGGCAGGTCACTGTCTCAGGATCGCAGCAGTCCATCTCCATGGACCGACCTCCTGACCCAGCCCCACAAACACAAGGACCTGGCTAACTACTGCAGCCTTCTGCAGGAGCATTACCATCAGAGCTACGTCAAAGGTGACTATCCTCCTCCCTCACAATATCTGGCACATTGTCGCTTTATTTAGACATTAATAAAAAGACTTCAATAACAAGATTGCTGATGATTATATATAATAAAACCCTGTTTGGTAGGTTTTAACAGGTCATTTTATGTCATCTCAGACAGTTGTGTCATTACTGATCTTACAAAGGTCCTGTTATACATAGTTATGCATTATATACCATTTACAAATAGATAGCAAAGAGGAAGAAAACTCCAAGGCACTTTTTTTTAAGCATTAAAAAGCCTTTATTCTCATGGCACGGTCATATATAGACCTTAAAAAAACTCAACGCATATCAGCTTCAAGCCTTCATCAGGAAAACTGAACTGACTTCGTAATGAAAATTTGGAACTTTTTAAACGTTTTAGTGCTTTTAAGGTCTGTATGTGACCGTGCCGTGAAAATAAAGTTATTTTAATGCTTAAAGAAATTGCCTTGGACTTGGATCTATTTTATGAATCCATTTACCCAAAGAGCAACTCAAACAAACTCTTTTTTTGGGTTCTAGAGCATTCTGCCCGATGATTTTTTTGAACCATTTACAAATACTTTATTGAATCTGTCCAAACTTCATTTCTTCTTTTTAGACTTAATTTTCCTGTCATTTGTCAAGTGCGATGTTACTATAGAGTGGTAACATTTGTAAGATAAAGATGAGTTAGCGTTCTAACTTTAACACACAGTAATAATAATTTAAGTAAATACTGTAGTAAGACATTATCTTTAGCAAAGCACACAAAAGCTCTTAAAATTAAGCCTCCAATTTAAATGTTCTTAGTTAAGTTATTATTTCTGGCATATTTTATTATTATCTATTCAATGAGTCTTATTATTTTTGTTGTTTATTTATTGTATTCACACACACAGTCATTGCCAAAAGTTTTGGCAGTGACACAAATTGGTTCTTTTGAAGCTTGTTTGTAATTTATTTTCAATGTACCTCAGAAGAAGGTGGAAAAGAATCTTAAAAAAAAAAAAAAAACTGAAGCAGGAAAGCCTGTTAAAACAAAATCACTGTCACAACAAGACATTTGTACATGACTGTATTGGATGTAATGTAATGTAATGGATCCTGCTCATTGCACCTTAATGTCAAAAACCAATGTTATTATGAAGACCACCACACCACCCCTATATTACCTTAACTGGTAGTATACAGTGGTATACACTATGAATATATGTACATCCTAACCTTTGTAATAGGTCAATTTTACTATTGCTATGCACAAAAAAATGAAAGTTAGTAATGATCATTTCCTTTTGTTAGACAATGTCTGGTATGTGTGTGATCTTCTATAGACGAATTAGATGTCAGCATTCTAATTTAATTGTATATGTGTATAATGACAATAAAGGCATTGTATTTTATTCTAATTTCTAACTTCATCTGCAGATTACTACAACATATGTGGAGAACGAAGTTATGATTTTTAGTCTTTGTGTCAATGCCAGTAACTTTAACTATGTTTTGTGCCCATGTTCTCAGGTGTGTATCGGAGCCTGCAGCAGTCGTACAACATCAGCTCTCATGACGTCCTGATGGCCATGGACTACTGCGAAGAGTCTCTGCAGGAGATAGATGTCACCTCATTCCTGCAGACCCTCTGTGGACACATCAGGGTCTTCAGGGAGCTCGGTGGGGCTCCGGGATGGAGAGGGGACTCCAAACCTTCGAGGAGCCACCCTACTTTTATCATCGGAGAGACTGAAGAGGACCGGATGGACGACAGGTCCGCCATGATGTCTTTATCCAGGTAGCATCACCGAGTCATCAGGAGCCAGTTAGAAAAGAGTATATTTATCATAAGCTCACCAACATGTGCAAATCACGCAGGTGAAAAGACGTTGACTATAAAATGTGACTAATGAATAAATTCTGAGTTATTTTATTAGCTGATAGGAATGTCCAGAATGACTTTGATGACACAATACTTTTCTAGTTCTTCTTGGTTCAACTGGACTGGTTTAGCCCTTGTGAAAATGTTTCATCTCTCATCCAAGAGACTTCTTCAGAACTGAAGAAGTTTTCAGATGCTTTCTTTAGAATTGACAAAGTCTCTTGGATGACAGATGAAATATTTTCAAAATAGCTAAACCAGTCCAGTTGAACCAAGAAGAATGATGACCATGGCAGATGACAACCTACACAGACATCTTGCTGACATAATAGCTTCATAAACTACCTTGGCTCTTAAGTTGGTGATATTTCTGTTGCTAGTGTTGATATGGACGATGCCAGTGAGGCTGAAAGTCGAGGGAAGTCTTCTGATCCTACATCTCCACTGATCCTGAACAAGTCCAACATGGCCAAAGTCCCAGAATTCCCTCTGTCTCTCCTTCAGACACAACAGAAATGTGAAGTTTACCCAGATCTGCACAGAATCATACAGGTACTGTCCCATGTGTATGAGAGTATAAATGGTCTTTTGATAGTTGAAGTTAACCTTGATCTAACTTTTAAAGAGTGGATGATTTATGTGGGCTCATTGGTGGTGGCATTGATGTCATTAACATTTGGGATGATTTATTCAACAGGATAAATTCATGGAGATCGTGTCACAGTATTTCAAAACTGTGCCCTCCAATCCACATTACTTCTTCTACTGCCCATCATCCTCAAAGAAAGAGGTGAGTTTATGAGTCTGTGCTGCATTCCCCACTGACTAATGAAGATTAATATAACTAAGAAATATCTGAAAAGGTGTAAAATGAGGTTATAAGAATAAGAACACAGAATGGTGCTTAGAGATAACTGGATAATTTTTGGTTGGATTAACTGGGAGTTTTTGTGTGAAAATCGGATGATCCTGAAGTCTGAGGTGTGTTTTCTGTGTTGTCAGGAGGATTCAGAGGATGGTGAGATGGGGAGGAGACCGAGTGAGGACCTGGTATCAGAGGCAGAGCCGGCTACTGAAGATGGTGAGTTACAAAATCCTCAAAACAGAAAAAATAAAGCAAAACATTTTTTTAAAGCCTCACGGTGCATCTGTAATTTGCAATGAGAATAGAGGATTTAAGAGGATAATTTAGCATTTCTTTCAGATGTATGTTTGTTTGTAAAATGTGGTGCTTTTAATGTTTGTCTTGATTTTGTATTGATATGAATTTGATCAGCCATAGAATCGTCTGACTACACTTTTTTTTGCCACTTTTCTTTTTTTGGTTAATTTATTCTGCTAAGTAAATGTGGCTCAAAGCTGATTTGTCAAAATTTTATTTAACCAGGGGTGTCAAACTCATTTTAAACCAGGGGTCTAATTTGCCTAATTTGATGTCAAGTGGGTCGGACCAGTAAAATAATAACATAATGACTTACCCTCACCTATGGTCACGAGCTTTGGGTAGTGACCGAAAGAATGAGATCATGAATACAAGCGGCCAAAATGAGCTTTCTCCGCAGGGTGTCTGGGCTCTCCCTTGGAGATAGGGTGAGAATCTTATTTCAAGAAATCTTACCAAAATAATTTTCACTTGTTTCATTGGCTGATTTGTTTTTTTTTTTTTCTTGATCCTTTTTTTTCTCCTTAATTTAACATTTTTTTTTTGGTTTAATTTAAGCAAAAAAAAAAAATCTGCCATTGGAAGAAGGCATGAAAATTATCTTTGTAAGATTTCTTGAAATAAGCTTTTCAAGATCTATTGTCTAAAAATATATTCTTATATCTCAGTTTAAAGTTACTCTTTAAATCATTATGTCTTATTTTATGAGTGATGAGAGATTTTGACTGTACTTGGTAAGATTTACATTTTTTGCAGTGTATTATTTAACTGGTCTGACCCAGTCGATAACATATAGCATATGATATCATGACCTAAATGTTCATGACCCCTGTGGTGAACATTATCGAAGAGTTGCTAAATGAAAGTACTATTTTAATGTTAAAGTCTTTCACCTTTTTGTGTGTAGAAAACGTGTCAGGCTGCTGCATCATGACAGAGAGCGATACGGATCTGGTGGTTGAGTATGAGGAGCATCCGAGCATCAGGCCCCAGGTAGACAGTGAAGACCAGTCCCTGTCAGACTCCAACACTGTCAACCAGGACCAGGACTCGTTCAGCATCCTGGAGGGAGACTCCCTACTCGAGCAGGACGGTGCACAGCTGGATATGCCGCCATTGTTTGTTCACGTCACATGTTCTGTCAACATGAAAAGCAGCCACGGCTCCATGCCCATACAGTCCCTGCCTACTTGCCTCGGTGAGTACAAACCCATTGCTCCCAGTGGACTGTCAACAGTGTTCATCTTTTCTTTTTTTGTTTTTGGAAGGATTTTTAAAAATTATTTTCAGCCAGCATTATCTTATCACCGTTTGACTGCAAAAGTCAGTGACTTCTCATTGTCGGAGGAGGAAAAGAAATCCTTGCGTTGCATTCCAAGCTGAGCCTCACATTGTATATATGTATCATGTATATAATCATGTATATAGTCATAACTCATGTATATATGTATATAATCATGTATATAACTTCTATAGTCACGGAAAAAATTATTAGACCATCAAAACTCCTCAAAAACAATGGATATACAATCAAGCACTAACTCCGGTGTGTATCATGTGACTAAAACAGACAGAAAAGAAAACATGGAATGTCTAAAAGCATGGTTTTTGTCAGTACAATAGATATTGTACTATTGTATTGTATTGACATAGATACTGATGTAAGAACTGAAGTGATTTTG
>JAPSES010000258.1:18555031-18566645 GCA_029822895.1 Maxillicosta whitleyi
TTTTTGTCAGTACAATAGATATTGTACTATTGTATTGTATTGACATAGATACTGATGTAAGAACTGAAGTGATTTTGTTTTTTATCAGGAAAACATGGAAAATGGATAGATATCAGCTCTGAAATTAAACTTTTATGAACTATTTTTGTTGTTGTCATTATATTTGTCCAAACTAATGTACTTTTAGTTGTACCAGGCATTAAAATGAACAAAAATTGAAAAAAAAACAAAACAAGGGTGGTCTAATAAGTTTTTCCACAACTGTATATATGTAAATGAAACCAAAGAAAAACCAAAATATACACATACAGATGAGCAATGACAGAAATAGCAAAATGTGTTCATCTTTTCAAAGCTCTTATTTCACTTTGGTCATTGCAGGTGAGCTTATTTCTTGTCTGGAGAACACTGAGGCGTTACAGTCTGTGGATCTGAATGAGCTCTCAGTTACATTAGATATTTTTGTCCTGACACTCCCTCTGGAGATTGAAGTCATGGGGGATTTCCATCACAATAGGTGAGTCAGTGTGAAAGTTTTTTTTCTTCCTTACCTTGAACTTGAGACTTGTTTCTAAATTCCCATTAGATGAAACATAACTAAAAACAAAGTAAAAACAAACACTTGATCTAAAATACTCAGAGGAAAATATGAACTAAAACCACTTGAGCACTAGGAAAACTAACAAAAACTAAACAAAAAAAATTAAACACTAATAAAAAATGACATATCCTATAATATACTGTTGCTCTGGTTTTCCCTCATATACAGATGTTTTCAATTTTTTGCCAGTATGGCTGCAAAAGCTCTTATGTTAAATGGAATGACAAAAGCCTGCATGTTTATGTAAATAGTGCGTGATAGAAATGGGTGACATTAAAGGAAAATCTTGAAGGGAGTGGTAATTGTTATTAGTTCTCCATCCACTTAACCTTTAATATGTGAAAAATGGGTCCAAAATCTGTCAGCAATCCAAAGGGACAGACACTATTGATGGATTATATAATGAATCTGTTCCTGATCCCGGTAGTTTAACAAAAATGAAGAAAAGAAAAAAAAGAATTGGGCATGTAATACATCCATTAACTCTGATATTGTTCTGATAGGGTTATAATGGCATGTGATTCTGCACTATGAGCCTTATGTGTGTGTGTGTGTGTAGATATACCTCAGAAAGCAGCGTGTCACTGAACCGCTCTCCAGGTCAGCCCTCCTCATACCGGTCTGATGAAGAGCTCATGGCAGCACTGGACGGTCTGAGGGGAGCGGGTGTTGAAGGGTGAGTTTATTCAACCCATACTTTGTGTTTGTTCTACAGGTTGATAAAGAGCTGGTATACAACAACTCAGCCTGAACTCTGTCTTTGTCTTTATTCAGAGTCTCTGGAGATTCTTTGTCCAAACTTCCACTTCCTCACAAGTTAGCAATTCTGGCTACGATGGATGAGGTGAGTGTTACTGAGTCCAGCTGAAAAATAAAATACAGCACAGTTTCAACTTCTGGCTTTAACCAAGAGATCTGAGGCCGCTTCAGCCTTAAACTTTCCATCAAAACACATTTTTCCACCAGTTCTGAATAGCTAAAATCAAGCATGTATGTTACAAACAGAAACAACTTAAACTACATTTCCTTCTGTTAAAACTTAAAAATTCTTTGCTCTAAACATTGACTTGTTTGTCTTTCTCTCACAAGAAGAAGCAGTCTCACTGAGCTGCTAGCTAGACTGTAGACACCCTTTGCTACAATAACAACAAAATATTCCTTTTCAAACATGTACAGCACATAATATTACAAATCCCAAACCTGACCTAACCATCTTTTTAGAAGAGATGTGAGAGAAAAATAACATAAAAAATATGAAAGGCCTTTTTTAGAGCCAGAGTTTGGGTTATCTATCCTGGAATTTAAAAAAAAGGGTGTTCTAATAGTGAACTTTCCTCTTCTGTAGATAGAAAGAGCTCATTCTAAGGAAACAATAAACAGACATAGTTTGAATACTCACTGGTTTATAGTAGGTCTATGTATGTACCTGGCAAGCCACTGTTACATGAGTGTTATTGTTGGTGTAATGTAATAGAAAAGCTATTACTTTGGTCAGCCAATGACACCAGCCACTGATGCCTACCTGTCCACCAAAAAATAAGGCTTTTTTTAACCTCATTCCTTTCTGTCAGAGCTCTCCATAAGTTATGACTGAGTGGGATTCTTATTGTGTATAGGCTTCTTTTAGAAATACCCTGCATAGTATACCTTTTAAGACTGAATATCAAACAGATAGATATATAAAGAATAGATGAAATACACATGTGCACATGTACAAACATTCTACATGATTGTTGTTTTAAATTACCTTGTTATTAGCCCTTGTTGTTAGGTCATTGTAGTATCTTGGGACTGTTACCATGTTTAAACTTTTAGAATTATTATTTACTTTGATATAAGTATTTCCACTTCACTGCAAACTACCACCAAAATGGTTTCTTCTCAGTTGTTGTATATCTGCACAGGCAACAGTGATGAGGTTTTTTTTTTTTTGTGGCTTTTGTCCTCTCATTTTGTTTCAGATCCGCTGGCTGTTGGAGGATGAGATTGTTTCCGCCCTGCGTCATTCTCGGGTCATCAGCTCAGCCACACTGCAGAAAGTAGCAGAGCATGTTTTGCGCTCCAGCGGTCGACCCCACTGTCACTGTGAAGATGTGCCACTTCAGTTTGTCTTTGGACCAGAGCAGTCTTTGGAAAAATTCAAGGAGGTAAGGATGCACCATGCTTCAGGAGTATTAGCATGGTCACTGAACAGAAAATGCATTATCTGCCCAGGATAGATATTTACACATTCACAAACTTTCAGAAAGTCTTGAAATGCACAAAAGAAGCATACCCACCTCTACACCTGACTGGACGCTCCAACGCTCCACAGCTCTGTGAAAGGTGAATGTATTTTGACTTTTTCCCCGTTGTCTTAATTTATTCCAACAGGAGTTCCGCAGGATGTCTTTCTCTGGCTACGTGTTGAATGGCGAACATGACGGTTTCTACTACATGTCTCTGAGTCGGCTGCATCCTCAGAGGATCCACGCTGCCAAGAAACTGTCTGAAAGCACTGCAGATCCTCCAGCTCCAGAGTCCACCGGTGTTCTGCAGGCAGAAGAGGCCATTCTAGGGAGTGAGGTGGACGCTCAGGCAGTAGAAGCAGACAGTGAGGTGGGGCGAAAGCTTTCATTACTTCGATTTAGTCATGTAATGTGTCTACTTTGTTGCAAACTGGTACATTTTTATATGAAAAACTATGATGCTTTTCTTAAACTCTGACAGAGCGAAGAGAAGAAGTCCATCAGTGTGGCTGCTGATGCTCATAGTGACTCAACTGCAGATCCCACTGAGCCAATCAGAGGTGGTAAAACTGAGGCAGATGACACAGTCTCCCAGAGTTCCACTGGTGGGCTGGGTGACAGAGCTCAGCCCACTACCTCCCAGCCCCAGACGGAGTCCTCTTCACCTCCCAAGACCCCGTCTAGTGTGAGCCTGGCTGAGTCCATGCATTCCAACACTCACAGTGAGTCTGATAGACACCTCTACTCAACCTCTTGTGAACTATGTTATTTGTTTTTTGATTAGCATAATTACACTGTTGACCATAAGTTTGGAATTATTTTTGTTTTCTGCCGCATTCCGCTTTTTATTCCTATGTCCAGGTTCAGTGATTACACACAGAGTCCCTGTTACACTTTATCTATAACGAATAAATTCCATTGTCACAATCATTTCACGAGAAGAAGAAAAATATTTTATTCAACATTAATGTGTGTTGTGGCCTGACTCTGAGGCCACAACGAACAAGGAGAACACACCATAAATGAAGTTAACACAAATATGCTTTATTAGATCAAATTAAAACAAATTAGGCCAAATTGGAAAAAGACAAACTAAAGTATATTACAGAATGTGAGTCATCAGCGACATCAGTAGTGTAGGTGTGCATGAGTGAACATGTGTTGATGTGAGTGTTGAAAAGTGGAGAACAGACCAAAACACTAAAACAACACAACTAAACCAAAGGCTGAAGAACCTTGTGAGGGCAGCAAGCAGAGAATGACTGAGTACTGCAGGCAGACTATTTAAGGCACAGGCGTCAAACTCCGGTACTCGAGGGCTGGTATCCTGCATGTTTTCAATATTTTCCTCTTCTAGCACACCTGGTTCAATAAATGATCACCTCATCATCCAGCTTTGCAGAAGCCCGATAATGATGTATCGGCTTCCAGGTGTGATGGAAGAGGGGAATATCTAAAACATCCAGGATACTCGCCCTCGAGGGTGAGAGTTTGACACCCCTGAAAGGGCAGGAACTCCTGGGCACTATAGGTGTTCCTGATTCCCCCATCAGGTGCCTGTTGGAAAACAAGGGTTGATATAATATAGACCCCTAAGTGAACCCCATGGATAACAGTGTGTTATTTAATAGACATAAAATAATAGTCATAAGACAGTTCACTTAAAAAAATGTATTACTCCAATTACAATAATCCCTCTCAATCATCATTTTGGACATAGTAGAGGTCTGTCTTAGTGTTAGTACAGGCTCTGCTCTTTTCCTGCATTTTCATGTTTTCTTACTTGGCTTCATTTGTACCTGTAGTCAGTAACAGTACAGATTCTGCAAAGAGCATTTACAATGGAAATCAAGAGATTTTAAAGTTCCATATCTGACAGATAACATTTGGCTGAAATGAAAAGAATTTTTGGTACTACCATGAGTAAAATGGTTGTATATGTTGCATCAGCTTTGGTTGTGTTTTAGATAGAAAAGTTAAGAAGTAAGTTTCATCAGGACAACACTATAATACAGATTTTTTTCTTAAGTGAATGATTTTTACTCTTGTTTCTGGAGTTTTCTCTCATGGTGGATCCTTAAAGCCCAAAGTTGTTTGTTTACACTTTTCTGCAGTATTTACTGTCATTAACATTAGAATAAACAAGACAATATACTAAAATCAATAACTGACAAAATATTTAATAAAGAAAATCACTGTTACTTGCAGATGTACTTTTATAAATCATTCTACATGTGTTGAGCCTGATTCATAACAGATAAATAATTAAATATGCATGCTGCAGGGCTGCTGACAGACTCTATACACCAGCTGCAACATAAATCTTGGTTTTAGTTTCAGGCTCCATCACATCAATGATTCCATCTGAGATTTACATTCTTTTTTCTGGTGTTTCCAGAGGCTCAGCACCTCCTGTCTTCTCCAGGGTCCATGTTTTTAAGTTGATATGTAGTGTATAGAGACCAGCCAGGATAAGGGTGTGAGAGAATGTGATCCAGCAGAGTTTTTACTCTGTTTTAGCCTTTGATTTGTGACTGTGATCATGTTGAGGTTTAATGTCCTGACAGAAAGCCAAATGGTGTCCCCTCAGGCTGCAGCAAACTTAGGCCGAGTCGAGTCCAGAGTGTGGTTTCCAGTCAGGGCAGCCTGGACTCAGATATGCAGGGTAAGTTCTGAACCACATTAAGTGAACCATTGGGGAGCATTTCAAAAGCACACGTGTAAGCAAAAGTAAATGTGTGTAAATAATAATGACTGTATGTGAGTTGCACCATGTGTGGTGTACAGGTCCAGTATGAATTCACCCTCATTAGGAGAAAAGGCCTCCATCTTGTGGACGGTGAACATCATTACATTTAATGGAGGTGAACTTGGAGGTGAAGAGTCTTTTTCTTTTTTTTCACATTTCATAGTCTGATAAGGAGAGTATCTTTTTTGAAGCCTTTCAAAGATAAAGAGGAATTACCCATTTATTTAGGACAGTTCAATGCAAATAAAGAATATACTGTGGTTGACAGTTTTTTAGACGGACAAATAAGTGACTGTCACTCAAATGAATACCACATCCACTTCAGTTATACAGCTTTATCTGTTCTAAGCAACTGACACTCCTTATATTCAGTGTTCCAATTAGTTATGGAGGCTGTGGTGGCCCAGGATAGTCCAGTTTCTTGGGTGTAACTGTTGACCTTCTAACAATGTTACATTTGGCTGACGCTTTTATCCAAAGCGACTTACAAGGTATAGGCATGTTCGAACAGGCAACCTCCCGCCCCACAGTCTGCGGTTTTAACCACTAAGCTATACAGTCGCCGGATACAATACTGATTCATTTTGGAATAAATATGATGCTAATAACTAGCTGTTACAATGAACCCCAACACATTTGACAACATACACATTTCAGACTGTCATTGATACATAACACAACAAACAGCCCAGCCAAACCCTCAACCACCAGCCTCTGAAACTACCACAGCTGCAACAGAGACATCTGAGTGAGAATGGGTTAATATTAATGTGACAAGAGGTTATTGTTTGTTATTTACTTGCAATGAGTCAAACATCAGTCAACTGAGTTATCAAAGACACACAGTTAGCAAAGTTGGAAATGTTATTAAGGCTTGTCTTTTGAAAGCCAGACAAATTCAGCATCGTATGTGTCTACGTGTTTTGTTACAGCGACATGGACTGGTCCAGTGTTTATTTGATTACACTCAGTGCCACTGATACTTGCTGCCAAGTCTCACACCAAATGGTCTTTTTTCTCATGCAGCGAAGAACAATATTAGAACAAGTAACTTGAGCAAAAAGAGGACAGCGAAGCATCCATAACACAGCCAGAGCAGCAGACAGGCAGGAGGAAAATTACCATGGTAACAGGGATGCTCAGGGTCCGTCTGCTACTGTGCTTGTGTAGCAGACATGGCCTGATCTCTCATCCAATCTCATCTTATCAGTTTAATTTGAGTTAAAAAGAAAAAAGTTAAAATAAAAGGGGTGATGATCATTATAGGTCACTTCATACATGATGATGTTTAGTGATTTTTTTTTTTTTTTTTTTTTATGTGTCCTTCGTTACAATAAACATAGTCAACTTGTTTATCATTGTTGTGCTTCAGCATGGTTATTCACAGAACAAAAGCTCTGAAAAATATGCCTGATCATGTGAAAATGTTAAGAGTAGATGAAACTAAAATATGCATGTAATTATCCAGTGTGACCAGAACTTAAAAGTAGCATGAAAGAAATTTGTTTTGACAAAGATCAATACATGTTAAGAGTGTGGTCTGTGTGTATGACTAGACTTTCAGTAGATGATGCTTTGACTGTAAAATCCAATTGCATGCTATTCTCATTGCTGTAGGACATGTTTTTGGGTTAGTATTTTCATGTGTAAATATTATTCCACTCAGGTGAAATATTTTTTCCTCCAAAAATAAATATTGATGCCATAGTGGCAATTGAAAATTGAATAGAAGGTTAACACCTAGGTGTGCCTGCAGAACTGATATTGTGAGGTACACACGAAGCACATGGACGGGGGTGGGGGGTGAATAGTTTATAGGATGGGGGAGATAGCAGTCCGTGATTGTCGGAGCGTGTGGGATGTGTGTGTGTCCACATTACTATTCCATAATTCTCCTGGCCCACTCCACTGCTGTATGGCTCTCTGGGAATACTGGCCCCCATGAATTTGTCATGTTCAACCCCCCCCCCCCCCCTAACCGTGGGCCAGGCTACAGGCGCCAGTGTTAATACTGATATGTCAGGACTGTTGGAGTAAATGCAGCACTCCTGTTTTTAACTTCATTTCCCATCATGCAGCATGGTACTGTGCTTCCAGTCAACCGAGTTATGCAATTATAGTGTTATTGTCTTCAAAATGACGAATATCTCTAAAAATATTGATCCTACTAACTTGCTGAGATATTTAATGTGGAGAATAGACTATTCCTCAGCTGTAGTTACCAAATTGGCCAGGTAAAAACATCTCACTTGTGTGATGTTCTTGGTTTTAACTTCATTTCCTGTCATACAGTGCAGTACTGCGCTTATTGTATTTCAAAATGGCTGATATTTCCAAAAATATTGGTCCTATTAACTTGCTGAGATATTTACTGTGGAGATGGGAGTATTCCTCAACTGTAGTTACCAAATTAGCCAGGTGAAAACATCTCAATTTGCCAGAATCATGCAGATACACACACAAACATAGATGCTCTGAGCCCCTCCCTTATTATGATATAGATTATTCAAATATTGTAGATCATCAGCATCAGCGATCCAGCTCTAACCATGAAGAATCTTTAGTAATAGTGTCAAATTCCATTTTATTTTTGTAGGTTATGATGGCGGCAGCAGTGATTCTGAATGTGAGAGCCCCACCCTGGATGAGCAGGAGTGCCAGTCACCACTTATGGCAGACTTCTGGTTAATTGTGAAGATCCACCAGGATAGAGTGAAGGTCTACACCCATTCCAGGTTAGAGAAACATTAGGAAAGGACTGAAATAGTTCTGTTTATGTCAACATTGTATCGACTTAGCATTTTCTAATCTGTCTCACAGTAGAATGCTGGTTCCAAAAACTCTTAGAAGTGGAAAGTCACAAAATCCAGCTGTTATTAAACACTCAAAGCTGTCTCATCAATTTTAGTTTGCAATAGTTTTCATTTTTCTATCCGTGTAACAAGTCTACTGTGAAAACCCACCTCTCAGCGCATTCCTATAATTGCTTTTCAGCTGCTTGATGTAGATTATTCGGCTGCTGTTGGATTCTTTTCCATATGTTGGCGATTTGTCATCTGTTACAGGAGCTTCACTGAAGAAAGAGACGTCAGTTCTGAAGATCTGGAGAAGAAAGAGGAGGAGCAAGAGCTGCCTGAATACCTGCAGCTACATCACACTGTTGTCAGGAAGATTGGGGAAATCTGCCGAATAGTTAATCAGGTACCTACACTCCTCACCTTTCCACAGACTCAGACCAGATCTGGCTTTAAATAAATAAACAGCTAAAAGCTGCGAAAAAGCAATGCACCAAAAAAATGTATGCTTTTACCACATCATACATCTACACCATATCCATCATCATCTTGTCCCCTGCTTTATTTTATCACATTTTCCCTGGTTCATACTAGAAATGAGTATTTGTCTGTTACATTTGATTAGATTACACTTCTCCATTTGCTGCTCTATTACTTTTTTTTTTTTTTTTTTAACCTGAGAAAGAATTGAATCTTCACATCTGGTGATGTTGGCGTCTTAAATGTAATGAGTTTTGACATATTAAAAATTTGAATTAAACGTAGACATTTTCATTCATGTTGCTAACTATGTGCTGTTGTATATCCTCTCTGTAGCGTATGCTGCTGCAGGACCTACATGACAGCCATGTGTGTAACTCTCTGTTGGTGGCTGAAAGTGAGGAAGACATCTGGAAGAATGAGTCTCTGTACAGGCAGAAGCTCAATACATCGGATGGTAAGACACAGATATCCAGATCAGTACATAGGGTTTGTCATAAGGTTATGCTATATTTAAAGGTAGGCCTGGGCAATAACATGGGAAAGAAAGTTGTGTAGTAGAATGTAGCATGACCAAAAAATCATTTTAATTTTTTTCTGCTGCTTTTTTAAAACTTTTTTGTTTGTTTTGATATTTGAAATAAAAAAAATCAAATACAAAGTATCCATCATTCCTACTGCCCACAGTACAAGCCTGTGGGGGCAGTGTTGTGTTGTTTCTCAAAAAAGAAGATGGAAATAGATGTGACATGACTTATCATAGTAATGCCATGGTGATTTTATTTATTTATTTATTTTTACCATAATCATAATTGAATAAAATATTCTTAGAATATTGAATGTGAGATTGTATTTGCAATGTTAGTTAAATGCAAAATATTATGGAAACAAACACCATAAACTTGCAAAGTTCATGAGCAGACCAGTTGCTCTGCAGTGGATCTGTATTTCTTAATAACACATCATTCTTCTAATAACAAACAAAGAGACAGTTACACAGATTTGTTGTTACACCGTTACTGTGCAGGTGGGAAGTAATATCTGCTGGTGAAATGTGAGTGACAAAACTTTTATGAGACAGATGCAAATTATTGACTGGTGTGCTTTAAAGGGGTCATATTTAGTTTTTTTTGTTTTTTTTTAAATGCATTTTAAGACATTTCCCTGTGGTCCACGTAAACTGTAAATGTTCTGTTTGGGTCTGAATCCTTCATTAATTCAACTCCACAGGTCCATCTTTAAACCTATTTCTGAGTAATGACTCATATTTTTTTTTTTTTTTGCGCCGGTCCTTTAAATGTAAATGAGTCACTTCACACTCCACCTCCTCCAGGTTGTTGGCTGTGCTGCTCTGTCCTTTTTCTCCATACTCATAGAAATGTTCGTTGGAAGGCTTGACCTTATATGTGGAAATGTCATAATGTAACTTGTCATAGACGTAGCATATTTAGAAAGAAGTGTAGAAATTCACTCAACTTTTGCCAAAAAGAATATAATGATAACTTTGCAGCACCTGGAGGGTTCAAATTCAAACTTTATGAACTAATAGGGTCCAAATACACAAGTAAATGAACCAAAGACTAATAAAAGTGGGTTTAGCAAAATATAACCCCTTTAACAAATAAGATCAGATAAATAAAAAAAAATAATGTGATTAAATTAAAAATGAACTGTGTAAATTTAAAGTGCACAATTTTTACTTTACTTTTATCTTTTGGCTCTTCCCAGAATATAAACAAACCCTTTTTTGGTTTTCAAGCCTAATACTATCTTAATAGTCCCTTGGAGTTGAGTGAACTGACCCGTGGTGTTTTCTGATCAGATTACAACACAGAGGAGAGTTACCAGGCCAGAGACTACCTGGCAGCCACCATGCAGTTCATCCCAGGACACTTTGCCTGTGAGGTGGTGTGGAGCACCATCATTCACATTCACCCACGCCTCAAGATGGGCCCAAACATGGGGGTGTCCAGAGGTGAGAGGTTTTTGTAGCTAAAGCAACACATTTAATCCAGGTGGAATCCCCTCTAATCATGTTCTTTCATTTAATGAATGTTTACCTACCAGGGGCTATAGCTGTTTCCTTTGGAATTAACTGGACATTTTCTCTAATTAAAAGGCTCAAATATTTCCCATATTTACTTTATAATAAGCTTTTTTTTTTTTTAAACATGTAAATGTCTTCTATCTTTCATCTTCCTCCTTCTCTAATTCCTTTTCTTACTCCTCCTTTTTCCTCTTCTTCATTGTCTTCTCTTCTTTTTTAATTTCTCCTCCTTCATCTTCTGTTCTTTTTTCTTGTCTTTCTTCTTCCCTCTTCTTTTTCCATCTTCTGCTCTTCCTTCCTACTATTTTTTTCCCTTTTCTTCATCTTTTTCTTCTTTTCCTTTTTCCTCCCATTTCCTTCCTTTGCTCTTCCTTCTCCCTCCTCTCTCCTCTTTTCCTGTTCCTTGTCTTTTTTCTTCTTCGTCGTCCTCCTCATTCTCCTACTTCTGCTTGTTTGTCCTCCTGTTCTTCCTCAGAAAATGTTTTCATATCCCATTAGGCACATTAATATTTTGCACAGTGAGGCAAAAATATCCACAAGGTGATTTTTCATATGCTAAATATGTATAAACACTTAAAAGAAACAGTTCAGCGATGACTATGGACTCTGTCATTGAAATAAACATCAGGCTACTCGTACAATTAAATACAAATAAGTTAATAAACAAATACTGAAAAGATGGTGATAAAGACAAGATGTTTTGTTTTGTTTTTT
>JAPSES010000258.1:18566745-18596101 GCA_029822895.1 Maxillicosta whitleyi
AACTACACATTTGCTACACTCGGGCTGACTCGGAAATGAGACCCAATGTCAAAAATTCCGAACTATCACTTTAAGAATCTTAAAATGCTGTCCAAATAAATGAGGGAATAAGTAACGTAGGTCTGCGATCTACTGAGTGCCATTCAGGTTTGTTATTGTGTTATATGGTTTATGATGTAATCTGCTTGTGTGATTATACTTCATGCAGTATTTTACTGTCTTACTGTTTTGTGTCAGTGATCTAGTATAAAACTGCTTTATTTATGTACTGTACTGACATAACTGAAAGTACTTAGTGGTATTGTAACATAATGTTTCTAGTCCAGCAGTACGGCTGGAGTTTTCAGTAGTTAGCATTAGCCTAAGCTTGGCAAGTTTTCTGTCCTGTCCTGCCTTTACTACTTCTCCATCTGCAATCTCTTGTCCAAATATAATCTCTACTGACTCAACAAGCCATGGTGGTAATGGCAAAAAACCCACAAAAAACAAACACTTGAGGCTTTAACATTGCAGTCCACAAAATATTAAATCTGATGTGTGTCTGCGAACATTACCTTAATGTTGAGACCTGACCACTGATAGTTGCAGTGTCATAGAATCTATTTTCTTCCTGCATACATTTTGCTCAAGGCACCAAACTATTCAGAAAAACCAGACTGTAAGAGCATCCATCAACATCAACACATATACATGATCTACAGTGTTTACATCTGCAGGTGTTTCACTGACCCAGATAAGGTTTCCAGATGAAGATTACATGTTAATACCAGGTTGGAGTATGTTATCCTCACAGGTTATTTCATACAACACAGTGCTGTTACCTTTTAGTTTAGTTAGTGGACAGATGAAAGTAGAGGGAAATAAGCACCGAATATGTGTGTTTCAGTGTGTTTTATTCTATTCTATTGAGAAAAATAGCAGAACTGGACCTGATTACCTTACATGGTTACAGCAAGTCCTCGGAGTGGTTTTATTATACGAACTGCATTTATTTAAAACTAAATTCATTACACTTAAAAATGCCAGGCTTTGTCATTGAAAACGGCCCACCTCTTACACTTAAAGACTAAATAATAAATGGCCCTAAAATTGAACAAGTAAATCTTTTGGGCTAATGAATAGGCTACAGTTCTATAATAAGGTGACGTTTTTGGTGCTGGAGGCTGAATTTGTCAGGAAAACTCTGCATCCCAGGCTCATAAATCAAAATTAAGTGTTAGTGGTGCTTTGCCGCTGCATGTCTTTAAAACAAGCAAAATAACACTGGTAGGATGGAATAAAACAGCTGTTCATGTTCTGCAAAATTAACTGTGTAAAGGTGTATGTATGTCAACATTAAAATATGTAAAATTATTATTAAAAATGATGATACTTATGTTATCAATTTTAGTGAAACGTGTGCTTAAAATCAAACACTGTGTCATTTTATTTTCATGTACCAGCCTGTTTCATTAAGCTGGTTTTCAGTGACTTCGTATCCCAGTTAAGGGGAAACAAGGTGAACTCGAGTTGAAAGATGAAACGCAGATGTGCAAATTAAATATTTAGACTTAAAGATTTTACTTGACAAACACTGTTGTTTCCTGACAGAGCCACAGTTGTGTGTGCGGTTCGACATCTGGGAACAAGGCAATGTGAGCCCGTTACAGCTGAGTGATAAACTACAGGGGGCGCTGCGTCACGCCCTCTGTGACGTGGTCATGGAGCTCAGGGTTCTTCCAAATCCACTTTGTCTGGGGGTGTCCTGCCCAGCAACCAAAGCTCAGAAAGAGGAGGCTAAAGGTGAGACAGTTAACAGTTCATGCTTTTTATCCATTCCTGTTAGAGCTGATATACATTATTCATCTGTGTTGAAAACTTCTGTTAGGAAAAATTAATGTTGTATGATTAATGTGTCTAACCTCAAAGTTTACATATTCATGGACTAACAATAACAAATGTGTTTGTTTCAATAAAATCTCCTTTAAAAAATAAATTACCATGTAACCCATTTAAGACATTATATCATGCTCCCTAGGTGTCTTGGCAATAAAAGTATATGTTTTGCTTTTATGAACATTTACATGATCTGTGAAGTTAATATAGGGGGAAAAAAATACATGGTTTATGCTGAAAAATACAAAATCATAATATAATATTACAATAAATGGTGATAAATCACTTAAGAAAAATTAAATATACAGAAAAAAACATTCAGGAACTGCCACAAAAGAAGCACAGGGTCTTTATGGGTTAATATAAATGTAATCATGTTATTCTAAATGTGCCCTCAGGGTTGTTGATTCCTTTGCCAGAAGTCAAAGAGACAAAGGATAGCTACAGGCAGCGTAGTGGCTCCCGCGTCTTCAGAAGTAGCCCTTCGCCCATCACCCTAACCCAGGCTACAGGGGGCACCCCCATGGCAGGAGCCAGCACACCAGAGTCCACAACACCCACCGGAAGGAGCACCCGCCGCAGCTTCTGGGATATTCTGGTCAGTGTTCCCTGAAACTCAGGCCTTTTATTATAGTGACTCTTCCTCTTCCTAGGTAATCACTGTCTACATTAGTGTTCATTAGATGGAAGCATGGCTCTAAATGGCTTGTAACTGGGTTAAATTAATCCTCTGATGCTCTGATTTCTTCTAATCTGCCAGTTGAGATAATCACCAAACACAAAACATCTACCCACTCTTATTATATTCAGTATTGCCCTACATTGCTAATGCACTCTGTTTATTTTACAAATTGTTAATTGCTTTGTGCAACAGGTACTGCTGCTTCCTCCTACCTTCAGAATATCATCATCCTGTGTCTTTCAGAGACTTTTGTTACATTACAAGTCAGCCTTAGCTACATTTTTCTTAGAAAAAAGACATTATTAATGCAGAGTTAAAGGAATAATTTGTAATATTTCTACCTTAAAATGTTGCAAAAGCATTGTAAAAGTGTTTTATTTTTGACATTAAGTTAAATATATCAGTATAGTATTCTAGGAGCCATGTAGAGCAGCTAGCATGCTAATCAGCTAACCGTCCTGTTTCATATTTTATGACAATGCCATCAGTATGTCAGATAAATAAGACAATTAATGGATAGTGCATGAGCTAATGCTAGATTATAGTTTTGCATTAGACACCAACACAATGCTTCCCTCCACTATTAATAAAAATACTTTTTAAAGCCTAACCTTACAAATTATACTGTTGTGGGAACTGATTATTATTTTCTTGGTTCATGAATTTGTTGCCCAAAAAGTCAGGAAATCATGAAAAATGTACATATGTTTCTGAAAGCCTAAATGCAAAACAATGTATTAATGTAACTGTAAATATAGTTCTTAATCAAGTATTTGCATTCCTGTATCATGTATTTAAGAGCTCGGGTGTTAATTTGAACTGTTACTGGATGTCAAAACGTAGTGTTGGATACAATACAAAGCTCATTATATTGCTGAATTCAACAAATATGGCATCAAGTTGTGCTAAAATAAGGAATGTCTTTGAATTTGTGCAGATTACTATTTTACTTTCCTGTATTTAATCTGAAATCTGGTACTGACATTTTAATAAATGTAATTATAGTGATTCCAGTGTTTTCCAATTTTGCTCTCCTAATAAAAATGATAAACAAACAGATAGATGCTAATCATTAAATCCACAGCATTATTTACCTGGGGATAAAAGGAATGGGTAAATTACAGTTATTTGAGACAAGCCCAGAATTCCACAATTTCAGGATCAATGCATTCCTACTAAAGTGTTGCTATTTTACAGCCTAAAAACCATTTCAAATCGGAGAAAATGTGTTTTTTTCTTCCTCAAACCCCTTAGGTCAAAACAAATTAAGCTGAGATCTTTTTGTATGTTATGCAAACATACAGTCATTACTTAGGCAGCTTGACTCAGCCTTTAACATGGTCAAACACGGCAGGAACCTTGATGACTGCATTTTCAGCCACAACCAGCGGAGTTAAAGAAATGTTTCTATGTCCTTAGGGAGAGGGATTATTAGGCACTCGCTTATCAGCTACAGCCCTGGAAACTGTTTACCATACATTAATCCCATCCCACAGGAATCACTGCGCTTTGTAGTAAAAGCCAGAGACAGAAATGCAGGACTTTTGTCTCACATCACCCATCATTACTTTGTTTTCAGTTATTGGTTAACTGTGAGTGAGAATAGATTGTTCACTTCTGAGGAACATCTGGGTTTTGGTGGTTGTTTCTGCCGCACACAGCTTCTTTTGCTTGATTTTGCTTCCAGACAGACTAAAAAAACATTCTGTTCCAATCCCGCAGAGTAAGCCAGACTCATCAGAGCTTGGGAGCCCGAAGACAACTGATGACATAGTGCAAGAGAAAGGAGAGGAGGGACGAGCAGCGCGGCGGAGACACAAAACAGAGAACGTCAAACAGCAGTGGAGCCAAGAGAAGGCCATGGCGGTGGAGTTGGAGCAGGCTCAGAGGTGAGAGGGGGGGCAGAAACACTGTGTAGAAGAAAGTCTTGCAGTATATGAGGTCTATTAGGAATCTTTGTGATTTTTATTTATCCAGCAGGAACTTCAAGCGACTCTATAAACAAACTGGTCTGCTTACTGTTGCCAAGGATAGTCCTTGTTGTTAGGAGTGTTCTGCTAAATGTGGTCAAAGTCAATTTCTCAAATTCTGAACATTTAATTTCAACATACTGTACACTGGTCAGCCATTACACTATCACCACTGACAGGTGAAGTGATAATAATATTGATTATATAAGGTACAATGGCACCTGTCAGTGGGTGGGTGATAACATGCAGAAAGTGAACATCCAATAGTTGAAGCTGACGTGTTGGAAGCATGCCCAGTCTGCAATAGTTGGTGTCTACCAAAAGAGGTCTAAGGAAGGACGACTGGGTCTTTTTTTAGTTATGAGGCATCTGTGTGATACACTGAACACACAAGTCTGTTTCATGGAGACCCCACCTCAAACTTACAGGACATAAAAGATCTGCTACTGGATACCACAGCACATTCTCACAGGGCTTATGAAGTCCGTACCTCCAGTTAGAGCTGGTTTCCTTTAAAAAGGAAGAAGAATACAATTATTAACCCCTTGCAGACTATTGTCATGAATTCACCTCAGTATTCCACTGTTTTTATAACAAGGTGCTGCTCAACACTGGGTAAATGTACATATATTATGTGGTTACCCCTGTGGTTCATGGGCTCATTTCAGTGCCCTGCTAGTGTTATTCATTTCATGACATTCTGCTGATTTCTGGGTTGTTTTTGTTTTCTTTGGATTGTTGACTGGAATAACTGAATTTGAGATTTTCTGGGATTAAAAAAATATTTATGTATTTTTTTTCTATAAGTGTAAATAACTGTATGCAGTAAAGTGTAATTATATGGGAGATGGTAATAATGTTGTATTCCCACAGATGCTCAATTAGATTTAGATTGTTTTCCTTAGATTACTTTTGGCAGGCAAAGTGTAATGAACCTGATTTATGTTCACTGTAAAGATATTTAACTAGATAAAAATTTCTGGATCTATTATAGTCTATGTCACAGCAGGAAAAAAACAACACAAAATATTAATGTCAGAAGTCTTTTCTTACATAACCCTTCAATAAATAATGCTATAGTGTTACAATTTGCTTCCAAATAACATATAAACATTAATCCAATAGATTTTTATTTGGAAAGCACAAATTTAAATCAACATAAAGTTTCCAAAGTGCTTTACAGTAAAATAAACCCAATAAAAACATACAAATGTGAGTAAATACTAAGATTAAAACATAATAAATAAATAGACTGTCCACCCTAGATAAACTTTAAGTGCACATAGTGTTAAGTTAGAAATTGTAAATATGTCTTTGGCCACAATTGGTTATGTTGTTACAAGAAATATAAAAGTTTCAGAGAACATATATTTACCTTACAATACCATACTCTCACAATGGACTTGAATTAAGTTTAGTTGAATGTTATGATTTGGATAAAAGTAGCTGTAGACAAAGTTGGAGATGTAATCCATTTATGGCACAATGCTGGCACCTTTAAAGGTAAAATGTTTTTATGCTGTTGTTGTGAGTCAATCAATTCGCCATAAATGTCAGTATGATAATTTTGAACGCTTTGTTTTTGTTTGTATTGTTTCTCTTGCATGAAATAGGCTTTGTAGATGATTGGATTTTGCAAACTGTGAACTCTCTTTCTTCACTTGGAGAAAAAAAGTCTTATTGTTGTGGAACATTCCTGCAGTGTTAAACTGTGCCAACTTCATTATTTTAGTAATTAATGAATCGTAGTACAGAGAATTTCTTTTTTTGTTACTTTATTTATTTCATCAGAGCAAGAGAAGTTGACCTTGAGTTTACTTCATCTTCAAACTGCCTGTTACGCTGATGGACTGTGATGTTGACAGACGTCTTCAGGCTTATATGTAAAATATGCTTAGATACAGAGCATATCATGATAGATTCTTAAAATTTAAAAAAAAAAGGCTCATTAAGTGTTGTTTGAGTGTCTCATACATTCCAGACAAATGGAATAAGGCTAATTTATAAGTCAGTATCATCAGTATTTGCCATGTATTTACCTGCTGCACCTTTTGACAATAAAGTTCCTTATGTCCTTATTATTTAACTCTGTTGGCGTATAGCAGAGTGTATGTGATCAAAAATAATTAGAAAAGGCTATGCTGAAAGCTAAACTCACACTATACCTTGATTAATCAGCAAAAGTAAAATGTAAAATCAACTTAAAGGAGCTTAACACATGATTTTTTGATTTATGCTGTCTTTCTAAGATACGATATGATATATTTTATTGATCCCCCAAGGGGGAAATTCAAATATATAGAAGCACAATAGAATAGAATCTTTATTTTGTCATTAATAGTTTGTTACATGTGTAAATATGCACCACTCACTGAAATTTGACTCCTGCCCATCACTACATCACACACATTGCATTATAGGAGCAGTGGGCTTGCCATATTAGGCACCTGGGGAGCAAATGAGGGGGTTAAGTGCCTTGCTCAATGGCATATCAGCCATCAACTTTTTACCATTCCAGGAAATCAAAATAATGACCCTTCAGTCACAAGACTCTCCAGCCGACTATTCAGCCATCTAGTCCATACAATATGCATCAATAGAATATAAAACACTTATGACTTGTTGAAAAAAAAAAAAAAATCTATCAAGCAAGTCAAAGTCAACTATTAAAGATCTGAAGTTTTCTGTGTTTTATTTATTTATTGTCTGTACATAGAAGGCAAGTGTCTCAGCTGGAGGAGGGGGACGCAGGGACGTTACACCCCATCTACCAGGTTACTTGCCAGGCCTGGATCACCTTCATGGCTAAACTGGGTATGTTCAATGTCATTCTCCTTATTTATTTCTGAGTGGCAGAATTCATTTCAGGAGCTAGGTTTTTGTTTTTTTTTAGTTTTCCATCCCTAAGTCCATTTCTGTCTCTGTGTATTTCCCTGTTGTGTCCGGCGGCTGGCGATCAGGCTGCTCCTCCATTCAGCAGTGCACCACCGATATAGCTTCACACTTCTTGCTCCCGTCCATCCTGGCAGAGATTGTCAATTTAGTTAGTTCTTTGGCCAGTGATACAACAGTGAAGGCCTTTGAGAAGACCAGGTGAGTTATTCCACTTGTCTGAATTTGAAATAATTACCCCACCCCCGAAGGGGAGGCAAGGTGTATTGTTTTTGGTTCGGTTTGTTTCTTTGTTTGTTAACACTCTAGCAGCAAATGAATAAGTTGAGTGCATACCAAATTAGGTTTATAGTTTGACAGTGACACAGAATAAATGTGATTACATTTTGGGAAAAGTAGATCAAAGTTCCAATTTTGAATGAATTTTTAAAATCTTTTTCCCCCTGATGTATTTATAATGGGTGAAATTTGTATAAAAATGTCTATAAAAACATCAATTTCGTTCAAAGTTGGCACATATAAAGAGACAACTGATATACTGACAACAGCACATGCATAGACATGATGACCACAATCGATGCCAAATTAAGCTACAATACATGTAAGGGGTGGGGTTTGTTGTGCCTGGTAGCTGTTGTTTATTTTGTTTCTGTAAAAAAAAAACGTGTTTGTTTAAGGTGCAAGGTACAACTCATGCATCTTTTATTTTGTATGTAAACTGAATACATTTTCATCAGTTTAAGTCCTCAGCAACATCATTAAACAAGGCACATGTTCCGTTGAGATTTACCTGATAAAATGACAGTGATAAACATAATCCAATCATTCCAAGTTGCTTAGAGAGAGGAAAGCTCTTGTGGAGATTTATTCACTCAGATGGGTGATAACTTTGATCCTATGTTTGATCCTAGGATCCTATTTGATCCTATACTGTCTTTTTTTTTTTTTTTTTACAGACTCATACACTACAACACACTCTACATTTTACATTTCCTACTATTTTCCTTGTTTTTGACTGATTGCTCAAAATGTCAAAATTCTCATTTGTTTGATGCAAGAGCCTTCTTGTATGGAAAAAAAATATATAGTATGGGAAAAATATTTGTACTGCCAGATTACTGCTTTTTTCTGTCCCCTCTGTGAGCATGTGGAATCATCTACAAACAGCAAAAAAAAGCAGAAGCCAATCTCAAATTCACTTTGTTAAACCTTTGAGTCCAATTCTAAGACTGCAGGGACAATATTTGTCACTGAATAAACAAACCATTAACACCATAGAATGAACATAACACAAAACTTTTTTCAGTGTGTTATGGTTTGCACTATGTTAATTGAATACTCAATGCCACACCACAATTAGCGCATACATGCTTTGTTATGGTTATGTTATCTGTGCAGTAATGGAATGATGTAATGGTTGTCCATTCTTTTTAGCTGTCCATCATCAGGAGACATGTTTGTGCCATTCACTCTGGTACAGAACCTGAATCAGCCTCCAAACACTAAAAGGAGCTTCATCCTCATCGGACGTAACTTCCATCAGTGGCACTGTAGCACAGAGCAAGGTACCTGCTGAAACAGTCACTTACCCTTTGCACTGTTTACTAAAATGTTAAACATAATGAATCATATGCAATTATAGAGCTGAGTAATCATATAAGGCATGGTTATTTCTTCTTTTCCTTATCAAATTATGAAGCGGTACTGTTGAACACTTTTAATTTGGATCATTGCACATTGAAGATTTGGCAAATTACATAGTTTTTAAGTCTCCAAGATCATGTGTAAAATTTGAGTAACTACTGAGCATATCATTAATGATGCTTAGAACTAAAAAATAGTTTGAATAACTGTATAATATATTGAATATAAGGCTCATGTAGAAGTCAATGTAATCAGTACTTAAGATTTATTTACCTGCTGCTATTTTTGAGTGAGAAAGCCAGAAATAATTTCATTGTGGGAAACTAAACAATAAAGTTCCTTATATGTCTTTATTATTTAACTCTTGTTGACCTGTAGCACAGTGTATTTGGTCAAGAACAATTAGAAAAGGCTATGCTAAAAGCCTACAGTATTGATATTCTGCAAAAAATAAAATCAACTTAAAGGAGCTTAACAGGCTTTTTGTGATGTTGAAAAGAAAGCTGCATTTTTTAGTCATGAGTTGAAGAATTTATTATCTGTCCAGAAAATCAACGTAAACTATTAAACATTGTGAAAAGAAAATGCTTTAAACTCCACATTCACCTCATGCAGTACCAAAATCTTAATCTCAGTGATTTTATCACAATGCCCAGCGGGAATGTGGACTTACCTCTATCCAAAGTTAATAAATCTATCGGTTAGATTTATTTTATAATGAGATGAGGGACCTGCTCCAGTTGAATATAAAATTTTCTTTTAACATTAATCAACAAAGCCTTTCAGTTGTAACTGTATAAATGTTGTTGATGAAAGGGCCTGTGTGTGGTTAACAGATTGAAATGACCAGCAGCATGTTGCTAACACCTGTTTTAACCTCAGCTGTAGTTCATAGGACGAGGTTCAGCATGAGTGTCCATGCTTTTTACATGCTCTCCCTGCTGCTGCTCTTTGATGCTGTGTTTTCTCTGGCCATGCCTCCTGCTCTCTAACATACCTGTGTTATTTTGCAAGTGTCTGCTTACATCAGTTTGTGTCGAGCTGTGTGTTTGACTGTCGATGCTGCCTTGCTGTTTGTACCCATCTCTGTTTGCCTACAGAAGACAGTTCAGATGAGGAAAACACCCCTGTGCTAAATAGGTTCACACGTAAGTTTGTCTTTCGGCCTAAAATACTGGTGCTGGTGGGATTTTTATGTTGCTGTTTTTTTTTCTTTCTTTGATATAAATATAGTAAACAGTTGAAAGAGTAACTTAACAGCCTATGATGATATTGTCTTTGCCACCTGTCCCTTCCTGATCTGTGCCTTTTTCAAATTCTTTGAAATAACTTTAAGTAAAAAAAATAACATCAATAAAAAGAAATAACTTTAAGTATGTGTAACTTACCCTCAGGCTTTCTGTCTGGACGTTTTTTCCTCGCTGGTGAATATTAGCAGCACTTAGCTCTTGTTTTGTTTGCCCATTTGCTAGAGAAGCTGATGTTAGCTTTCCTCAAAGCTTAAAGTGTCAATCTAAATAGTATAAATCTGAATCAAAATTAGGTGTGAATATGAATGGAAACATTAGTTCATATGTATATGTTAGCCCTACAATAAATTACCAACACATCCACTGGTAGCTGGGATCGGCTCCGGCATCCCTGTGACCTTTTCAAGGCCGAAGCAGCCTGGGTGAAAATTAGTGAATTTGTGTAACTTCCCTTTAATCTCCCCATCAGAACTCATTAGCAGTTGTTACCTGTAGTCAGCTAGATGTGGTAATGAAATATATGATGCAGTTCTTCCTACACTTGTTAAGGACATTAGCCACAGTCAAACCTTAACCTGAAAATTTTCCATCCATGCATATTCAACTATGATAAAGTCCAAAGCCTACATTAGGTTTTTTGATTTTGTAAAGTTCTGAAGACCACAAGTATGGATTTCTCAGTAACTGTATTAAGATGCATACACACGTAGTCGTGGGGAAAATTATAAGTGATCAAAAGTCATCAAAAACAATCAAGTACTAACTCGTGTGTGTATCATGTGACTAAAACAGACAGAAACCAAAACATGGAATGTCTAAAAGCGCTGTTTTTGTCAGTACAATGACATAGATATTGATCTAAGAAATTAAATGTTTTTGGTTATTATCACGAAAACATGGAAAAAGGATAGATACCAGCTCTAAAATTAAACTATTATGAGCTTTTTTTGTTGTTATCATTATATTTGTCCAAATAAATGCTCCTTTAGTTGTATCAGGCATTAAAATGACTGTGGCTGAATTTATACATATGTACATAAATTTCCTGCGCAATGAGATATGTATTAAATAATTTAACAACCTTTTATAGCTAAATCACCTGATAATGCCTGATAATCCAGACAAAAGCTGTTTTTCCAACAAGAAACTAAGTGTTATGTTAATGTATTGCTGCTATTATTGTTTTAAAATGTTGGTAATTTTTAACTAGTAGCTGTTTTTGGTCTGTGCAAATGCCAGTTGATGTGGAAATAAAGGTTTCACTTGTGACATAATTAGATGAATTAAAGCTTCAAACAGTTATCCTTTGGCATTTTAGAATAAAGCACTGCTGCTTTTTCTTCCCAGTCTGCTTTGATAAGTTAGATCTGTATTTGTTTCCATAGTGATCCTCAAAGTCAATGCCCACTACAACTGTTTTTTTTTTTTTTTTTCAAACCATAAAATTCAATGTTTATTTTTCCAAGATTTTATTTCAACTAAGTAAATGGACTGAATAGAATCTTTTACATCTGAGAAAATAAAATCCTAAGGAAAGTTTGGTTTTGAAATACCTTGCAGTCGAATTAAGTAATATATATTTATCGTCTGACACATGGGAAAGACATATAATTTCATATATATTATCAGCTGAAATATCCACCCAGTCAATTTATTATAAAGGTTTCTTTAAAAGTATTGTAACCTGACTGTTTCAGTACCCGATACATTCAATAATCTGTTTCTTTCCTGCTGAGAAATAACATCTAACACATACATAGATAATGGAATGCAAATAATAACCCTTATACACTAATATTGTTCAAAACACGTGTTTCTCCTTTGTCATATGTTCATAACACTCTTCTTTTCTTACACATATTGTAATTTGTCAACTAGAAGTACAGTCTGGTGTATTGTTCAGCCAACCTTCTGAAATACCTCACAGAATTGGCTGCTGGGCTTAAAGTAACACTAATTCTATCCAGCATGATTCTCAGAGAGGTGCTAGTGTTCTGAGCATTGACTGGAATGCTCCACTACGGTGTAGAACAGAGGAAAGCCTGTCCTGACAGTCAGCAGGACGTCTGTGTTAAGAATCGCCCCGGCGTGCTCCTCGCTTTTGATTCTGATTGTTTTGCCGTCTCACTGAGTTTCCTTCTCCTCTGCCAGCTCATAAAGGCTTCCAGCGATTCGAGGCCCTGGAGCAGAGCGACTGGTCCGGTCTCAGTGAAGTCGGGGCCGGAGCAGCCCCCCGCCAGAGGTTCCTGTTCATCACCATCGTAGAAAAAAAGGTGGCTTGGCATGTGGAAGAATTAGAGTTGTCAATAAACCTTAGGACAACTGAGAAGATGTCAGAGTTCCCACAGTGGGAATTCACAGGCGCTGTTGTTTTAGCTGAGGTGACATCTGTGATTACTGAATTACAGTTAGATCAAAAGAGGACACATTCTTAGCCGGGGGCTGATTTAAAAGGTCCTCTTCATTAAAGGGTCTCTTTAAAATAACCAAAAAGAAACTGTCAAGTTCGTGGTGCAAGTAAGTTTGATTTAATTGTTCTTGTCTCATTTGAGATTTTGGAGGTGATGAAGACGGACATTGTTTCTGACACATTTATTACAACAGCTGTCTCTATATTGTCCAAAGTCACTGCATGTAACCTGTCTATGGACAATTTGTTTTCATCTATTCTTTTTAAAATATATGGTTATTACATTTTCAGAAGACAAAATGTATATTTGGCTTCACAGATACATTGAAATTCAGATTTATACAGATGAGAGAGATTCAGAAGATACGAGTATACACATGAAGTAAATGAATCGAGGGCACGTTGCCATGCATAATACATCCACATGATCAGAGGGAGAGATACACAGAAACACATCAACCAAATGGCAGGGTGTCATTTGTGCGATAGAGCACTCGGACCTGTGATACGAACCATCTTTGGTGGAATGGTGGAAATATTCAAACTAATATATGACAGGACGGGTTCCCGTGTTTTATGAAAAACATTGTGTTTGCATCAATTCTTAATGATTTTGAGCAACACAAAACAATTACCAGATGGATGTGAAATGCCTGGAAATAAATGAAGGCATAGGTCTGCTTAGGAATTATATTCACCTTCAGCAGTCTTGTCTTAATATGACATATAACTTTTACAACTGATGTTCATACACTTTCCAAGAAGCTGATTTGTATATTTCAAATACAAATAATGGATTTTTTATAATGGACCTTTAGTTTTAGCTCTGAGTTGTGGCTCCAGATTTAAGGTTTCATTAAAACTGTAAATGTGAAAGGGTGCCCTTGCCCTTGGCACTACCCCTTGAAATGGAGCTGTAAGGGGTAGGGGTGTAAACATTCTCCTATGAAATGGGACAACACTTCGCCCCCTTTACATCATCTGTGGTCATCAACGCCGCTATAAACAGATGTGAAAATGTTGTTTCTGCAAATATTCACCATACTATCAGCAGCTGTAACCGTCTCTCTTCCATGGGCTTTGTTCATCTTTTTACACCTATTAAACCACAGAAATGCGATCTATAACACACTGAAACAGCATTAAACAGTTGATCCAATAATTAAGTTGTTTACGAGGACAGTTGGCCGTGTTTTCTTCTGTCTTGCCAACAATTGGAACAGAATTATGTGAAACTCCTCCTACGCCTTCGTTTATAGTGCGGTCCTGGAAAATCTCTGTTTCAAGGGCTAAACAGCCCTTCGCCTTAGCCCTTCCCCTCTGTCTAATTGAGAATCGGGACAACACTACTTCTTCCCCTGAACACTCAAAACTAAGGGGTGAACTGGAATTCAGCCTTTAAGTCTTAAAAAGTCTTAAGGCTCCCACAGAGTCAGGCGTTCTGTGCGAATACTGTGAACGGCGTTGACTCTGCGTGCACTGTCCATAGACATTTGAGGTTTCATAGTCGAGAATATCAATTTTACATTTAATGCACCTCGATGTGAAGACTTCCTGTTGAACAGTCTATTGTGTGACACTGATTCCACGCGGTCATAAAAATTGAGCTTTGCACGGACGTCTGCTTTGGGTCCGCATTGAGTTCACCAGTACTTAAAGACATGTGCGGAGTCAAATCCACCTGATTTTGTGGGGTCCTTTAATGTGATTGTCTTAAATTAATTTATAACATTACCATCAATCATTACCAATTACACAGATTTATGAAAAACCTTCAATATACACACATCAGATACTACTGGTAATGGTCTGCGAACTAACACTGCGAACACTTGAAAAGTCTTAAAAAGTCTTAAATCTGACTGTCCTAAATGAAGACCTTAGTTATTCTTAAAATTCTCACTTAATCTTTAAATCTACCACTCACAGTTCTTCAACATTCTACAGACACAATACATGAATGATATTGCTATATTTGCTTTGGAAATCTATGAAAGTAAAGAAAAGTTTTTAGCATTTTATTGTAATACAGATTGGAATGATTGGAGCCACCAACTGTCATGTATGGATGGAGGGGTTCAGGTTTGAGCTTTAATGTCAGTAGCAAAAGAGCAAAAGTGAGTCACATAGAAAGTTAAACGTAAATTTTCTGTGAATGTAGTCTTAAATTTGAAGATGCCTTGAAAAATGTGTTAAAAAGAGATACATTTGACCTCAAACCTGTAAATACCCTGTGCAATCAGCATTTTAGCTAAAATAAAGTAAAAACATGCTAATTTTATTATGAAGTGTAAGTGCACATGTTTTACAGGTGTTTTGTTGTCCCTCTTCCTGTAGGTGACTCTATACAGCTATAACTGGTCTGTGGACCTGGGAGCCTCTTTGAATCGTGAGCTGGTGCGTCTCATTAAGTGGCAAAACGCTAGGGCTCATGTGGTCCACTGCCTGCTCAACCAGAAGATGGGCCTCTTCCATCACTACTGCTTCTCTGATGCACCCATCCATGAAATGGACCCAAAACAGGTAAAAACACTGACACAGCACAGCCTCAAAATCAACAGCAAAGCATGAGAGGCATTCACAACTGGCCGAGATGATGCTTTATCATTCTATACATTCACTACACGCACACACACACACACACACACACACACACACACAGAATCATTATTACCACTACCATGATTCATTAGTTCTGTCTCCTTTGATATTATATTAAAAGTTTTTTAACCTCCCAGTTAAAGTTCTCTGATGGTCTTGCTGAGTCATTTCAACAGACTGGTGGAAGTAATACTCTGTTGGCTCAGAGCCTCTGTCCTGTGTCGTCTTCTGTCTGAGCTCCTGCAGCCTCTCAGCTCTGCTCTGAGGCTTTGGGAGTCCAGGTTAAGCTGTGACCACTCTGACTGTCAATCAAAATCAGCTTCCTTTTTGACTCGTATAGTAGCTCACTCCAAACACACACTAAACCCACTTCATATTACTATTCTCTACAGTGTCTCATTTGCTCAAATCTGATGTCTGTTATGAAGATTGACTGATTGACTTGTACCTTTATCTGTATTTAAGAGATCAGTGGAATTGGATTTACAATAGAAACTAACTAGTGCATTGACCCGCGGGGATCCACAGGTTCTAGATGTGGTATTTATTTATTTATATCAAGGTTTGTTTTATTTTCAATTTTCAAATTCAAGAACAAAACATACAACTTGAACATTAAACTGAAATTAATGCAAAGATTCAATTTGTGTTGCTGCCACAACTTTTGGCCATACTAATGAAGAAAAAAATCATACCACAATTATCTAGTTAAACAGCATAGTATAAAGATAGGCTGAGAGATAAACTAACACAAACACATCATACAGCAAAATGCAGTTAAATAAAATAAGATCGTGCATTAATACAGTTAGATTGTTAAGGGATTTCTATGTTTTTTTTTTTAGTTCAAAACCAAAAAGAGAAATTGGATGTTTCACTAGCACAAAAACTTTTAAAAATAAATGATGAATTTTCATGATGTCTACATTCCTGCTCTGATGAAGTTCACATCTATAGTTCTACCCTTTATTTTTGACCACATTTGATTGAGCTCTAGAAAAAGACACTCTTATATTTGGACATCTGGAAATCATGTATCATAGTATTTTTATGCATTTTGGTTTGTGTCCTAATCCCAGGGTTTGGAAAATGGAGAAATACAGAACAAAGAACAAAGTGAAATATAATAAGAATAACTATAGATCAGATTTGAAAAAATACAATTAGAGACCTAAAGATCACTAAATTGTAAAAAAATAAAGTAGAATCAGGTATTGAAAATGAAAAAATAAAGAGTGTGTACCCTGGTTCTCTTTTAGGCTGTATTTAGCTCTTTGAACAACATGAAATCAATGTCAAATCAGCAACATTGACCTGCTTGGAGATGCAAACATCTATGTGAATGTTCATTCAATGGTGGAGTATTACTTTTTTTTTTTTTTTTACTGTTATCAGTGTTATGAGGATTTTAGCTCAGAACACTCAGTTTATTGACTGAACAAAAAACATCAAATAAATGCCATAGAATCCATGGATAGCTGTATTTTATTTTATTTTTTTAATAAACTCTAAATCACAGCTTTGGACATGTTTTCAAAGGCATCATATTAACATTTGCTCCTTGACAGTCATGACATTGGGCTGCTTTTACACATATACATACACATATACTCAGACACACCTCATTACTGTTCCTGACTAAAGAAATGGTGCCTTCTGTTTAAAATACCAGTCAGTGTGGGTACATATGGTAGGAGTTAGGAGCTGCTGAGAATTTGGTCTGTTAGTTGAGGTGGAATAAGCCTGTCGGGGCGGCATCTGGACTTGCACTGTTTCAGGAGGTATCTGGTCCTGGGGCAGTACTCATACAGCTGTTGCATCCTAGGGAAGCGTAAGGGTGACTTCCTCATAACTAATGCTAATAGCTGTTCCATGTTCCTGTGACATTTGCCACGGAGACTGAAGACTTGTTTATTTATCAGAGTAAAGAATCTACAAGGGAGAAACAAAGGGTCTCAAGGGAGAAATGACGTGCTGTAATTTTGGTCGTATTGGCACTAATGAAAATGTGATTTTTGTAGAAAAGACCTCTACTTCATGACGAGTCAGTCATATTTATCCACTGACTTCTAAAGTGTTGTAATTATTACAATGTTTGGAAAAGGTTTCTACAGTTTTTTTCCCCCCATCTGAGTTGTTTGATAGTTATATTCAAATGGATGATGCAGGAGGACAGAACACAGACGGGAAAAAAAATGGACAGCGTGGATATGAAGGAGGAAAACTCAGTCCTTTTGTGAGGCAGCTGTGCAAAATCCAGGACACAGGTTGAGAGTGGAAATCTGATTGGCCATGATATGTGCAGTCTCACATGGCCAGACCTATCAGTCGACCATAAAACTTTTATCATATTTTCACAGATGTCTCATATAGATTTTCACAACTGACAGAATAATAAAGCCTTATTGTTGGTTTTGTAGGACATTTAGTAGTTGTAATTTATGCACTGGTAAAAGCACCAATAAAAGCCTGTGAGCTTTGTATAATGGCTTATTTTAACATTACAAACACAGTTTAACAGTCGTAATTTAACCTAATCTCATTGTTAAACCTTTACTGGGCGTTTTCCCATTTATAACATATACTTTATACACACACAGTACATTATGTATGTAAGTCTGATCAAGTGGTGACACATGGACATATTTCATGTTCAACAGTCTCTGTCATGTAATCAGAGTAACTTATATGCATGTATTATACATATTTGAGTAGGTATTTATAAGCACTTTTACATTATATATAACAAAATTTAGGGAGATACAATTTTTAGGTGAAAAGTGTCAAGTTACTGCTTTGTAACACATGGACAAATGGACATCAATTTTTTTTAAGCTTTACACAAACATTTAAAACATGCAGTTCTCAACAGAAATTGATATAAAGCAGGAGAAATCCTTTTAGATGTTATGTTCAACTATGCAAAAAATGTTGGTGTCAAAAATTTAAATGCCTTGTTTTATTGACACGAGGATATGGTAACACATGGACAACTCTCCAGTTCAACCCTCAGGTGGGTCCTTGGGTAAAGCCCTTTACGCTATACATACCTGTAGCCACAAGGGGGCAGTGCCCAATGGTGCCTGTCCCAAGCCCTGATAAATACAGTACATAGGGTTGTGTCAGGAAGGGCATCAGCAGCAGTAAAAACTTGTGCCAAAATCAACATGTGAATCTGATTTGCTGTGGCAAAAAGGCAAAAAGCCAAAAAAAAAAAAAAAACTAGAGTTAAATTTGTAGTGGTTTAATTTCTATGGTTATGGTGCAAATAGTACAATTGATAAAATTGGATATAACTTTTTTTTTCTACAAGTGATATTTTAAAAAGCAAACGGTTCCATAAAATAGTGACCTCTGGGTAAAAAATGAGTCCACTTGATAAACGATGTGTAGTTTTTCATGTTGATGTTCACTTTCACTTGATTGGACAAAGACTTTTAGCTAGATGTGCGTCCAGGTGTCTTTTGAACTCTCTGTTCTGAAATTAATAAGAATTGGACGCCCTACTTTTAGGCAAGACGCCCTAAAAACAATTTATAAACTCTAATAAAAATGTTTTTTTGGGACAGACAAGTCTAACACTACTTTAGTACTTTACTACAATACAGCGGTGCTGGCCCTTGCACCTGTGATACTCGCCGCACGGCTATGCTGCACAATATACAACTTGAAACAAAAGTGGACTCCCTACTTTAAATTTCTATCTAAAAACCTGTTTGAACCCATTTGCTAGCAGTTAAAAATTACCCTAAAACAGTGATATTTATGTAGCTACCAGATTAAAAGTAAGGAAAATGCCTTATGAAGGTTATTAAGTCCTTTATTATGCATTTATAAACAGCATTTATAAACAATGTGTTTTCACTAATTAAAAGTAAAGGACTGATGCTTTGAAGCTAGTAAATCCTATATTAAATTGGTCACTCTTTCTATGCAGCGCAGTAATCCTCATCACTGTGCACACATTGATTCGTCTAAGTCCTGGTTGTCGAGAACAGAGGCAGCAACCTCACGTGCAAATTACAGATCACTTGATTCTGTGGTGAGCGTCGCATTTGCTTGAAAATGTGATATATCTGGGTTTCTGGAAAATGAACACACATCCTAAGTAATCAGATGTGTAACTGTCACAAACACTGGAAGAGATTTAAAGTTATTAGTCTCTGACATAATGGGATATCCAGCCTTACCGAATGAGATATATGACTAAGTCCTTCGGAGCTCCTCCCACTGCTGCTGCAGAGGTAAACAAAGCCACCTCTGGGAACACTGCACTGTACAGCCTGCATTTCCTCATCTCAGTTAGACTGAATTAAGATCGAATCAGTCCTGGTGAAAAAAGGGTTTGGATCGACTTTCCGTATGAAGGCCTGCAGGCTGAGAAGCTGTCACTAAATCCCCTCCCACATCTCCGACACCTGCTGTTCCTTCACTGCTTGTTGCTCTTTTCTTCAGGCTTCTGTTCAGTTTTCAGCATCTCAGGAAAAGCGTTAAATATGGAGCTACAGATCAATATGCGAATTATGGTCTTAGGTGCAAAACCGAAACAAGATTTCGCAGCCATGTGACCAAGCATTTTTCTTTTTCTTTATTATTACAGCCCCCAGCCCCCTTTTTATTTTTCTCTTGATCTTATCCTGGAAATATACATCTGCCAGGTCAGCAGCAATATTTTTAAGAGCAAACATTTAACTACCTCAATGCAATTCAGCCCCTGTCAGTTTCCATTTATCCTCCTGGATTATGTATGAAAGTCTTCAGCATCCGGACATAGAGAAGTTTCCACATTTGTGAGTTTTTCAAGCAGTTACAAAACTGTTTACGAAGCATATTTAACATCTCGTCCTGTTTCACAGTCCTCCTTTGCCTCATGAGTCAGCTGTCATATCCACCTCACTGTTCCCACCGGTGAGTAAGAGGACAGCGGTGCAGTTTCAAGCCCCATAATTTTCATTTCCACACCTCGTGGTCAGAAGCTAGAAAGTCTGATGTACTGTAAAAGCACCTGTATTTATGTGCACTTTCACAATAATGGCATTTTCTCCAACTGCGTCAACGTTTTTCTCTATGGGAGGTGGTGCATTCATAGTCAGCAAGGGATGAATCTTTCTTTAAATGTTGCTTTGTCCACTGTTGGAAATGTGAATATGAACGTTGAGTCTGACTACTGGTGTTTTTTTGTTTTTTTTTTAAATCCTTTTTTTCTGTTAATGCCCAATCTAAGCTGCAGGTTGTCCTTATCTCATGTAGATAATAGACTCCCACTGTTCTGAAAAATCCATTAAGACCCACTGACAGAGACACACCGCTGCCTCACAGACAATAACACATCATTTTTTAAACAGCACATTTATTGATGAATACGTTCTATAATGTGATTCTCCATTGACACAATTATTACAGGTGTTAAAGTAGTTGTTGATGTAAAGACAGAAAGCTGCAGATAAAAATTTTGTTTCCACTTTGGTTGATTTAAAGTAGTGTCAGTGTTGTGAAGTGGAAAAACTAATCTTGTTGCTATCAAGTCCAAAAGTGAGGTGACAAACGGTGTCACTGTGGAAGGATGGTGTTGTGTACCAAAAGCACAGGACTGCTGCCGCTGCTGATTTTACTGATGGGCAGAGCAGGTCTACATAGACTGTTTTAAACAAAGGTAGGCCTAGCATTTGAACATCTGTATCTTATTTTACTTTGTTTTATACAGAGGAATAAGTATATATGTGCAGTAGGTTGGAGCTGGAGAAAATGAAGTTAAGTCAAGCTAATGCTAATCTACTGAAAATACTGATGAACCAAACTGCTAATGAACACCACCACTGAGTAATTCCAGGTAATTGCAAAACACATGCCTTCCATCTTCTGCCACTTATCCAGGTCACAGGGGCATTACCAACCTTAGCAAGGAAGCCCAGACTTCTCTCAGTCCTAATTAGGGATGGGAATCGAGATGGGAACTGAGCTTCTTAAAAAGAACCGGTTCCCAGTAGCAATTCCTTGGAATCGTTTGCCTGCCTGGTTAACAATTCTGCTTATCAATTTCACCTTTGTTGTGGGTGGGGGATGACTTCACAGGTACGCTGCATTGGTTTGGTTTTGAACGTAGCTAACATGACGTCAAGGCAGAAACGGTCCAAAGTATGGCTATATTTCAGGTGTAAAGATGACACCAGGGCCACTTTGTAACTCTTCCAAACCTTCAAAGGGGGAAATCCCTCCAATGTGATAAGACATTTGTCTACTCAGCATGCAGTTCATTTGCAGAAATGTCACATGTTCGATACAGTACTTCGCAACACTTGTGAATGTAGCAGAGAAACACTCAGGCGTCATCCCGGCTCGGTTCGGGGGAGGGGAGGTCAACAAACACCCTTCCGCCTCAAATAAGTTTCCAAAGGTAGAGAAAAGCAAAACGAGGTGCACACCAACCCCCCCCCCCCCCCTTCCAAACCAGCCCCGGCCTCATCTGTTATTATTGTTTATACATACTGTATATGTTATATTTTCTGTGCACAAATGAAAATATAAAAAACACAAACAAACCTGTTTTTACTCTTTTCTTCTCTGACCCAATGAGAATCAATAAGGAATCTGATCGATAAGCAAAATTGATAATGGAATCGTTAAATTCTTATTAGTTCCCACCTCTAATTCTGACCAAACCACCTTAACTGGATGTCAAAGTGACACAGCAGCAGCTCTACTCTGACTATCTCACATTATCCTAAGGGAAAGCCCAGCCACCCTGCAGACAAAACTCCTTTCTGCGTTCTCTTTCGTATCCAACATATTGTTCATTAGGTTACTACTAACAGCTCATGACCATAATGACCTTGTTTTAGAACTTCAGTTTTTTCTTCATTTTTCAGATTTTCCTACGGAGCACAGCACATGGCAACTTTAGCAAGAACACGTTTAGATACAACTACATGTCTTAAATATTGGATGATATGATTTATGGTCTTACGGTATATCACAGTGGGGTGGAGTCCATTTGTCATCATTCATAGTGACATTTATTAAAAACTCTGAATGAATAATCCAGGTGTTAACGTGGTGGATTGTGACCCAAATCCTTAAAAGTGCTGTTGTGTTGTTGATATGTAGGTCATCTGTGTAATCCATTATCATCAGGTTTTAAATAAGACACTTCAGGATGTGTCAGTGAATCATGTTCAGTGTAAAGGTCTTTCTGTTAAATTAGCCTTCGATAACACTCGTACATACCAATACGTGCTATGTTTCAGTTTTATGATCTGAGTTCTATTCACGCTATTACTTGTACCCTGCATATAACCTCTTCTGGCTCTTTTGCTTTTGTCTTTATTTTTGAATTTGCTCTTTTTTCCTCTTGTGTGCTTTGTTTGTACTCCACTATTGAGGCTGTAAATCTGAAATTTCCCCTTGTGGCTCTAATAAAGGACTATCTTATTTTATCTTATCTTATCTTACTTATTTACTTACTTATTTTTTTTTATATCTTACTTACTTTCAGTGGACCTCTGCTTGTGAATGTGCCTATAGTGGTAACCACAACATTGTATGCTGGAGAAAAAAAAAATAATAGAAAATGTCCAGCACAGTGTCGCACTGTTTTTGCAGGCTGCTGTAGAGATTCATTAGAGCAGCATTTTACAGCAACTGCCCTTTTAGCCTTGCCTCCCTACAGCCAATGACAAAACAAGCTGAAAGAATAGAAAGGACCAAACTTTTTCCTTTCCCTCCAATGGCCCCACTCTTCATCGCTGCATTACTAATGAGCACGGACAGAAGGCAGAGTCAGAGCAGCAGAAAATTTGCCTGAACAGAGCTTCATCTGTCATGGTCCTGATGAGAAGCAGAGGGAGCACCAGTGCACAATTTGACCCTCCAGCCTGTGGGCACGGTGCAGCCAGCTCTGCCACACTGTGGGCATCTGGGCCCCGAGCTGCTCGGCTGAACAAACTTCCCCAAATCTTCTTTAAACAGCAACCAGGGCACAAGAGGAATGCTGTGGGAATCTAAAACCTCCCATCAACACTTTTTTTTTAATCTCTAGAAATCTAATATTCAGTGAAAATCTCATTTATAATTTAGTGTGATTAGGAGAAAATACTTGAACATGATTGGCCTGTGGTCACTCCTGTAGGTCTTAACATGCTCACCATGCAACTGTGTGGGACTCTATGGGGCTAATTTCTTGCACAAAACAAACAAAATATGTTAGGGGTTAGATGCCTTGCAAAAACAGTGTGGGTTTCAAATACAAAATATGTTCATCTGCATTTCTGTCTGTCATTTTGTAATTCTACTCCACTCTGGTGTAAATATGTATGTAGTCTGTATAGTGTTTATTCCTATTATTATTATTTTATTATTATTATTTTTTTTTTTTTTTGCACTGTCTTTATGCATGCACATTTTTTCTTGCACTTTAGTTTGTTGCTGCCTTGACAATTTAATTCCAGTCTAATCTAATCTAACCCAATCTAATCTAATCTAATCTAATACATCCAAAATGGCATCGTGTGACTTTTTGCATAATCCGACCATAACGTCACCCTCCACAACAGCAGCTGGCACATACATCTGAAGGTGCTGGTGTTCTGCATACTACGAAACCAAAAGCCTAAAACAACTCACTTTAGTTAAAACATGTCACAAGATTGTGCAGGCCTTAAATATACAGCAGTGGAGCCTCTGTTTTCAGGACTGTGGGGTTGTGATATCTGCAGGCACAGAGGCTCAGCCGGTGATGCAGGGAGCAGCAGCAGCAGTAGAATGAAGCAAAGAGTAAATGAAGAGAATGCGTCACTACCAAGAACAATGAAATAACAGTGATAAAATGTTATTAGTCTCCTATTTTATTTTATTTTACCATAGTTCCATTCTGAGGATATTCAGGAATGTCAGGGCAGAGGATGAAAAAACAGTTTACTAATAAGCCAACAACTTGTAACCTGACATTCCTGTTTGTGCCGTCCATGAGTGAATATCCTCAGATTTCTTGACCTTATATGTGCAAATGTTGAGACATAAGTAGTTATAGATATAACAAATTAATTCCACTCAGTTTTTGGTAAAATGATATAAACATAGTTTTGCAGCACCTGGAGGGTTCAAATACAAACTGTATGAATCATTAGGGTCCGAATACACAAATAAATATAACAAAGACTAATAAAAGACCCCTTTAAAGTTAATTTATAGAAACTTGTAGGAACCCTGTATGATATATTACAAATACATGGGGTGTCCAAAAACTGTTTTCCACCATTATAAATTTGATGGTGTGTTTTGTGTTATGTCCAACAGAACCTAATATTGTTTTTCTTTTACTCTACAATTAATTTAAAAAGGATTGCTTGGTGTAATAAATGTTGACAATAATTCAAAGGATAGGCCAAAAAAGCTCTTAGCTTCAAACTATTCCTTTTTTGGAGGCAACACCAAGATTGATGTTTTTTAATTCTTGTTTCTCTGAATTCTTATTTCTTTTCAGGGTTTTTTTTTTCTCCTGTTTTACTGTTGCATTGGTGTTGCATTGAGGAACCCTGTACTGTACTGACTTCTTTCACCACAAAAATAAATTAATTTAACTAACTATCTAGCTAGCTAAACTTAACCATTGCATTTTGTAATTTGCAAGGGAATCCTGTGTAAATCATGTTTGGTTTATGTTGAGTTTTGGCTGTACAGTTTGTGTGAATATGCCTTCCTATCCTGTCATTTCCAGGATCCTAACCCGTTCCTCAGCCCGTCCATGGAGCCTGATGCGTTGCTGCGTAGCGCCGTCCCTCCTTTGCCCAGCAAAGAGCAAGGCAGGCTGGGAACATCCGGCCGAAGTCTCGCCCCACTCCATTTCCCCTCCGAGCTGCTGCCGTTTGACGAGGCTCTGAGGGACGTCTGTACCATCCGACCCTTGATGGAGGGGGATGTGGTGGCCCGACATGGAGGGCAGCTCCTAGAGATAAAGGCTGCTGAGCGCAGAGGTTAATACAGACTGCTGTCACTAGTAATGGTCATGTTACTCCTTTTAAAGGCTGCACTGTACTGGAAAAATGTCTTCCGTCTTTGTGCTGGCAGAACTGGAGAAACAGATGAAGATCGAGAACCTGTTTGTCACATGGCAGCAGAGGTCGGCCCAGTCCAATATGCCTATTTCAGTGAGTACCAAAGCACCAGCTCTGGGAGCTTCATGCACTATTCCACTTCATTGAATATTTTAGATTGTACAGCTGTAACTTGAAAGCAGTGTTAAAACTGAGCTGAAGGAGCAAATAAATCTCAATTTTCTTCCCATACATTTCTTTCTTCGCCTGTATTGACATTAGTCTTTGTTCCACACTTCAGTTTGCCTTACATGATAAGAAAAAACAAGTGAAATACAAGAAAAACATCATGATATAAACAAATGCTATGTGACAAATGAGATGTGCTTTGGAATACCCATGACATTAAAGTTAATGTTTCAGTGTTTTTTTTTTTGTTGTTGTTGTTGTTTTGTTTTTTTATGTGTTACTGTATGTCTTGCTCTAAAAGTCACCTGTATTTCATTAACAAAAAAAGTACAATCAAAGGGTTGTTTTTTTTTTTAGGTTTTATAGGATTTTATTTTCGAAAAGTGCAAAAATGCAATGACACCCACAGGCTACAAGACATTCAATAACAAAGCAGGATAGCTAAAGATGAGTGATAAGTGTTTACACTGAAATACTTTAAAATATTGTATCCTTCAGCTTTTTTTCATAGTCATCTATGAAGTACCAAGTCTAATATTGTAGTCTTTGAGGAGTGAAACAACATTTTCTCTAGATTCTAAGTTCAAGATTTCCATCAGCCTGCGATAGCAGCTGGTTTGCAGTTTTTCCGGTTCGTAAGTATCAGTCTCTTTACCAACGAAGGCTACGACAAAAATACATTGGATGGTTCTATACATTGAGTATGAGGCATTGAGTAATATCAACATTCAATAGCTCTTGTAAAATAGCAAGAATTTTTCTACAGTTGGAGAGGACAAGAGCGAGTATATAAAGATAACCCCTCCCACCACAAAAATGCCAGGACAACTGAGAAATATTTGGACTCATTTATGTAAGGTAATATTACCCATATGAATAATGTCCTATCACAGGATTCTATATCTCATACAGTTCAACATAGATGTTTATTGCATCCCATTCGTCTGCAGTGAGGGGGAAATCAATATCTTATTTCCATTATAATTAGGTAGATCCAGTCCTGTCTGAGATGAGTAAACAGTTTGTCATCCAGTCGTAACATCCCTCAGTCTGTTGTCATGAGCATTTTTAGAAACTGGTATAATTCAGTGTGTGTGTGTGTGTGTTTTTTTGTTTTTTTTTTTTTAAAGAATCAATATTAGCTGAAATTATTGTGGGAATGTTAAATCATCGAAGCCAAACAATAGTGTATTATAGCATCTATTGTATTATTGCTTGTGATCTGTCCCATGGCAAGTGAAATTCATTAAGAATATTTGAGTTTCATGGGTATTCTTAATGGATTTTGGTGTTTGTCGCTTAAAGGAGTGATATTTATCTTTTTTATGGAATTATGTTCATCAGAAGTCTTGACCTTATATGTGCAAATATCATGATGCAACATGGAACAAATTAAGAAGGAATTAAATTATTATTATTATTTGTTTTTGTTATTATTTGTTTTGTTTTTTTTGTATTTTGCACTTTCGTACAGGGTCAAGTACAGTAAATATAAAGATAACTTTTCTTTTTTGAATTATTAAGGGTCCCAAATACACAAATAAATGAACTAAAGATTAATAAAAGTGAGATTAGATAAACCTGACTCCTTTAAAGGATTTTGATGATGCGTCCTACACTTGCAGGCATATTTTTATTTTGGTATCCAGTTGAATTATATTTTCATGTTTTTTTGCTCCTTCCAGGTGACCTACTGTCACTACCTGAACCATACTAGGGGTCCAGGTTTTTACATGAATGTGCAAAAATATATTTACTTCATACTACCTGAATTTGTAATTACAGCAGTTCAAGGAAATTTAAGTAAACTTATATTATTTTTGGCTTTATTTTTCATAACATTTTTTGTTACTGTCCAACTTTAACCAGAATGGTTTTGTATGTGATAACCTAACAAGTTTTTGTCCTCTATCTGGATTGGTAACCTGTGTTTATCTGTAAAATATTTGTATTAATTTCATCTCTACTATCAAATCAAGGCTAATATTTTTTTAATGTAAATCCCAAAAAAATGCTATGAAATCCTGGTGGCATTGTTTAACTTGATTGTACAAATCTGGTTGCTTGGACACAAAATTAATAGATGAAAGATGAGTCAGAAAAAATGTTATCTTCTTTTGGGAAGTGGCAAATATTAAAATATTGAGAATTCAAACCTCTTTTTTTTTATCATAGGTGGGCGATACTGATGTATGAGAAACATTAGATAAAGAACACTTAAACGCAGATTTTTTTTTTTTCATGGATTCTTAAGAAGTGGATACAAGCTCTAAAATACTGTACAGAACTACAGTCCATATCATTCTGAAATAGCATTAAAGGTAGTGTAAAGTGGTGTCCTCATGTTTCTTTTTAAAATGCTTACTTCATCAAAAGGTATTAAATTCTGACACAAAAATAGCAGATCTGACAGAATTAAGAAGGACGTTTCTATATTGTGAACATAGTCTAATATTAAAATATAACTAATTGGACTTGACAAAACTTGCAGGAATGACACTACTCAGTGTTTTATGACTTTAAGGAGTTACGATAACACTTCTGTCCTCAGGGAAATCATTTAGTATCGCCTTTTTTTCAAAAAACAGAATATCTGGGCTAATTAAAAAGGCTCATCTCTGCTGCAGTGACATCTCTAGAGAGGTTACATGATGGCATTGCATTTTGGAATTTCACATTTTAGCAGACACCCACATTGCACTTGAAGTCAAACATATTTGAGGAGAGGTCCATGACCAGAGCAGGGTCCAGAAGGGTCTGCATCCAGCTTTACCAGCATTTGGCTTTAGGTTGTTTTTCACAGCTCATGCTCAGGACTAATGGGATGTTTGGAATGAGTGGAGGGCATGATTGAAAGGTTGAAGTTGATGTTATGTGCTTGTTGATTTAGGTAATATTTCCACTTTCGTTTCAACAGGCGACAGATTTGGAGACCCTGAAGCAGTCGTCCAGGCTTGTCCACTACTGCGCAACCCCTCTCCTCTTTGACCCCATCTTCCGCAAGCAGATCCAGGACGAGCAGGTTATTCAGCCTCCAGTGAAGGTATGTATGAGCACAGTGACTCGCACAAAAATAAAGTCCGGGTTTGAAAAGCTGGAGTAGTCCTTGAGGTAAAACTTTTCTCCTTTCCTCCATGGAGGCAGTTCAAAGTCAGAATCCACCTCTTGATGTTTCACCAGTCAAAGGAAAACTGGTTCCACAAACACTTTGCAGGTTTAGACCCAAGAACTGTTTATATTAGGGGAGGGGTGTGAAAGTCTTTGTAGTTCAGGGGACATATTCAGCCCAATATCTTCTGAATTGAGCAGTAAAAGAGATCCGTAAAATAATAACTGAAAAAAGTTTTTAAGAAAAATTTGTGTAGTTTTCACAATGTCGCACGTCAGCTCATCATTTACACATATAAATTTCATCTTGCTGATCGCAGTGGATGTACAAATACACAAAACATTTAGTAACAAGTAGAATATTGTTAAAATTGTACCTACTTCTCTGAAGACATTTCAGGTTGTTTTTATTCTTTGATGATTTCCACATTTTTAGTGAAAAGACAGATTATAAATTAAAATATTTCTTGTTATTTTACTCTTTTTACACAAAAACAAAGACAAATATTTTGAGTTGTCATTATTTAAAGGTTATTATGCTAATATTTTAGTTGAGATCATCTGTTTAAGACACATCTTGGATTGTTAATATGTGGGTGGGTTTTGGTCCACAGGCCATTTGTTTGCCACCTGTGCATTAGGGACTTGGGCTGGGGGTATTCATGACTGTTCAGACATTAAACTGAGGTAACTGTCATTTATTTAGA
>JAPSES010000258.1:18613600-18629875 GCA_029822895.1 Maxillicosta whitleyi
TATCCTCCAAAAGAGTTAGATTCAAGATTTAACAAAACAAAATCTGTTATATCAAAAAAATGCATCCAATAATCTTACATCAGCCAGATCTCAGCTTTAACAGTTAAAGTGTCCAATCAGTTTCATTTCAAAGACCTGAGAATTGTTTAGAAATATAATGGAGACAGACAGACAGACAGATAGGCAGACCCACAAATCAATGACCAACCTAAAAAATAATTAAGAATGATTTGGTCTGAAATTGTTTGATACACAACTTTACAGACTTTATTCATTACAAAGAGTATCAAAAACAAGTGAAATACATTAACCATAATGCATTTCACCTTCCCTGTGTGTTTTAGGAAATCACAGCCCAATTTATCAATCATGTGTCTTAATCTGATAAAATAATACAAAACACTTGTACTGTGTTTTATATCAAGGTCATATGAATAAACTAGTTCTATTAAAAAAAATGTTGTAAAAACTGTCTTTATAATATTAATAGTCATTTTTGCTATTCACTATTGGTACTTTATTACATTCAGATTCTTCATCTATTGAAAATTATTATTATTATTTTTTAAAGTGTTTTAATGACATTTTGATTGGTTGTTATTATCATTCATGAGAGCATTTAGAGTGAAAACATTTTGTAAGCATTTTTTTTTTTTTTTTGCATATTAGGATACTTTTAAAATTAAAGTAATCTTTGTTGTCTGTTTTGCCATATGTACAGTACATATAAAAGACTGAAATTACAAAGAATTGCCTGGTAGTGGATAGAGGATGGTATATCAATAGTTTGGATCAGGAACAAAGCAGGAAAAACTAACACTTTACTCAGGTACATTCATAGATAGAATTTGGATCACTGAATATCAGACTAACCATTAAAACACACGCTGGGAGCTATTTTTATTCGACATTCTATTCCTTCATTAATTTTGTGAACAGCTTCATCCTCAGAGGTTTATTCTCGCTGCTAATGGACCAAGTGTTGGTAGTTCATCACAGGGATGATATATGGAGACAAACACATATTCACTTTAACATTCCCACGTATGGGTGACTTAGACCAACCGACTAACCTACAGTCACAGAGAAAATTATTAGACCATCAGAAGTGATCCAAAACAATGGTTATATGTGAGTGTGTGTAAGTAAATACCTTTGTTTGCATATATCATTTTTATTACTATATTACTATTCATGATACTGTTCTACAAAGGATGACCATGTAAAGCATTGATCTTCACACATTGATCTTCACAAATCACTCTCCTGTTATGTTCCACACTGCAAAGTCTAGGTTTATATGACATTATTCCTGTAACAAAGATTCATAAATTTCTTTTTTTCATTTTCAGTGAGCAATATTGACACCCTTAAAAAAAAAAAAAAAAAAAAAAGGATTGTGTACTTTGTTCCATGCAGGGATGAGAAGAGACTGTTCTGAATAAAAAATGTAATTTAAAAAAAAAAAAACACACAATGGTTATGCATTAAACTACTAACTCCTGTGTGTATCATGTAACTAAAAGAGACAGAAAAGAAAACATGGAATGTTTAAAAACACTGTTTTTGTCAGTACAATTACAGATATTGATGTAAGAACTGAAATGATTTTGGTTTTTACCAAGAAAACATGGAAAATGAATAGATATCAGCTCTGAAATTAAACTATTATGAACTATTTTTGTTGTTATCATTATATTTGTCCAAACAAATGTACCTTTAGTTGTACCGGGCATTAACATGAACAAGAAATTAAAGAAAACAAAGGTGGTCTAATAATTATTTCCGTGACTGTATTGGTGCATATCAACTGGGTAGCTCAGTGGTTAACGCCACTGACTTGGGTGCGGAAGATGGCTGGTTTGAGACCCAGGTGATCCCTCGGGAAACGTTCTTTATGCTATATATCCCAATAGCCACAAGGGGGCACAAGTCTCATTGTGCCGGTCCCATGCCCGGTTATGTCAGGAAGGGCATCCGACGTAAAAACCTGTGTCAAATCAACAAATGAAGGTGATTCACTGTGGTGACTCTGAAAGGGAAAAGCCAAAAGAAATCATCATTAGACTATGGGAGGAAGCCAGAAAAACCATGCAGACACAGGTAGAACATTTACCACCATGCTGCCTTATATTTATGGGCAGCACTGATTAACTGCTCTGTGTTTGCAGCGGTTGTTCTTTACAGCAGCTCTTTTACTCCTTTGCATCAGGCTCTAAAACCTCTGTCCTCTTATGACTAAACGTCCTTGTAGGTTGCGGTTCTATGTGATCATGACGAGTCAGAGAGAGCTGTTCCCCCGCCTCACCGCCGACATGCAGCGCTTTAAGAAACTTCCTCAGATCCATCGTGACCCCACGGAGCCGGGGGGTCGTTTGCCCCCGGACCGAGCCGAGGGCTGCGGATCACACGGCGCCGAACAGGACCTCTGGGAGGAACAGTCACCTGAACCCCCAACCACCTCAGCCCCCAGCGACGGAAACGAGTTCTACCCTCTTCTTGGGCTTACAGGTGCTGGATCAGACCCTCGGGGACTGCTCTACCCCTCCCCTCCTTTCCCTTTGCTCAACAATGAGGTGGCGTCGGCCCGCAGAAGGATCCAGACCAGCGTGGAGCAAGCCATGGGCCACTGCCGCAGGGACAACCTGTGGAGGAGGCTGTTCCACGGAGAGAACCTGACGCTGGACAAACTGAAGCTCACCAAGCTGTCGTTCAGTGAGCTGGAGGAGCTGCTGGAGGCCGTGCAGAGCCGCTCAGTGGGAGAGATCGACCCACAGCTGGTAGGATTACACCAGAAAGCCTCCACCTCACATACACACTGACTTATGTCCATCCCATTTCTTTAAGACTAATCACTCGATTCTTTTCAGATTTCATACATATGCTCTGTGCCACCGCTACAGCTGCAGACTTTAATGACTGAATTAATTTTTGTTTTTTTTTTTGTTTGTTTTTTTTACAAATTTTTGCAAATTTCAACTTAGAAAATTTGTCCAACTCATTTCTCAGACACTTCTTCACCCAATTCTATTTAAATTGGACATGCATTCTCTACATGTACCTTTCGCTCCTTTTTTGCATTATTATATTATATAATTTTTTTCAAACATTTTTAAAAAGATTGAAAGTTCCAACTCAAAATTCATAAATAAGTGAGCAGGAGGGGCAAAGCGTTGTGCCACAGGGTAGGGGTATTAACAAACTCTTCTTACTTCTTTACTTGTTACCCTTTACTTCTGATGCATCACAAATGTTACTCCAGTTTTGGACGTGATCTCATATTGACATAAAAACATGAAATTGAGGTCGCTTAACTTTAAAATTAACTAAGCTTACTTTAAAATGACTTCTTTTTGACATGTATTGTTGAGTTGTTGAAGCTCGGTTGCTGTAGTGACACTCTGTTACCTTCTGTAGGACTGTTTCCTGACCATGAGTCCAGCCTGGTACCAGAGTCTGATCAAAGTCCTTTTGAACCGGTTCCCTCAGAGCTGCAGACACTTCGACGACAACGGCATTCAGTATCTGGTGAGAATACTTGAGTGTTTTTAATGTCATGTTCATGTACATGGCCAGAGTTGCTCCAGAAACAGATGAGTTGATGGATCAGCTCCTGCTCTTCTGTGCTGGAACAACAATGCGTTTCAAACCGACAAAGCTCAGTGTTGAAAAGAAAAAAGACTCGATGGGTTATTTTTATCTTGAGTGGTGTCATTATGGGATACTTAAAAAGATGGAGTATTCCAACTGTACATGAGGGAAAAAACTGCAGATCAAAAGGTTCTGCCTAACATGTGGATGACAGACTCTCCTCCGCTCCAGCGCTGCTGATGCTTCCAGTTTGATTCCACCTCCTGCAGTTTCACTATATCTGAATCTCAACTAAAACAAATGTCCACATCCTTTATTCTGGTGTCTAGTGTCTTTCTTGAGGCTATGCATTTCATCCTGCCACTTTGAACATCATAAATGAAGTCTTTATTCATTAAAATTAGATAGAAACTAAACTAAAACTAGACAATGAACATACTGTTGTTGGGATTTTAACCAAAACTAAGCTTGAAAGAAAAATTTAATTAATGAAAATTTCAAAGCTAAGTAACTGAACATGCATGACATGGAAGTTTGTTTGTTTTTCATTTACTTGATGAACTTTGATGTTAAAAATCTCATGTTTGTGTAATAAAACAGAAGAGATTGTGCTGCTGCTGCTTCATAAAGTCTTTTAATGTCATCTTGTTTCAGGCGGTCCTCAACCAGAAGGTCACAGACTGCTTCGTTCTGGTCTTCCTGGACACTCAAGCTGGAAAAACAGTGAGTTTATATAAACATACAGCCCACAGGCCAAAAGCAGCCCATCACACAGTCCAATCCAGCCCATGGGATGAATTTATGAAAAAATGACACTGAAGATATGAAAAACATTCAAGGGTGTCCACATCCTTTTAGTTCAGGGGCCACATATGGACTGAAATTGTTCATCACCCCAGTTCTAAATTGACCCGACACGTTCTATCAGTTGCCGTTTACTTTGTCCTGAGCTTTACTTTGGTATCTCCTGCAGAGTCTGAAGGTGGTGTTCCGGGAGCCGCTGCCGGCCCAGCCTCAGAACAGCAGCAGCCCTCCACCACAGCTCGTGTCCATGTACCACCACCTGGAGTCGGTCATCAACACGGCCTGTTACAACCTCTGGACCGGACTGTTGTAGCACTGACCCATCTGGTTCCAGGACCCACAGCGGGAAAAGGACAGGTGGGTGGGTAGGTGCTCACCCCTGACTGCAGGTCCAGGTCTCTGTGACCCTGCTTTAGGAGCGTTAAAAGCAACATCTCATCACTCATATTATTTATGCAACTTCCAGTTACAGCTGGTTGTCGTGGGAGATGTTGATCTTTGAGTTATGAAGCATCTGAGATTCAACAAACCAAAACTGACAACTATGTGAGCAGTTTCCCTGTGACTGTAAATGACACATAAATAAGCCCCAAAATGTGGGTGAGCTGACTGAGAACCATCAAACAGATACTTGACATAGTTTTACAGCGTGTTTGCGTGTGAAGGACAGCTGCCTGTGTGTCCAGTGTTTTTTTTACAGTTTGATGAAGTGAATGAAATGCAACAGAAGGATGGTGCACAGAAGTATGGAGATAATTCACTGCCAGGAGCCAAGAAGGCAAACATACTTTACAAATACCCTGTGATTCACAAGCAAACACGCCGTGGCTTGCAATTGTAATATGTACCTAAGAAATACATCCCATATTTATTCAGAGACATATTTACCTTATAAAGCTGCAAGTAGTAATAACTAGGCATCACAGTAGGATCTTTAATTAAATGAGATACAGTATAGAAACTATACCTATATACTATACCATTTCTAGATCCTAAAAACATATCATTATCCCATTGTCATTGATTTGGTAAGACATGTATCCCCTCAATATTTTTTATTAAAGCTGCAGTACTTGATAGATAAAAAAAAAAATTATACTAAAAAAATTATCTTTCACTGATCAGATACCATCAAATATAATTTGTAAATGATTCTTAAGTGGCTTTGTTTTTCCATAACATCATAAAACATCATCAGGTTCAACTGTATATTATATCTATATTTATTCTGTAAATTTGGACCAAAAGGAAAGAGCTGCAGAAGGAAGACATGTATGTTCCCATAGCTTTAATCTCTTGCAAGAGAAGAATCAAGAGTCAGTACATGAAGGCCTTTATGTTTATGAGCTCTGGCCTGAAATGTCACATGACTCTTGGTGGAATTGTACTTGTTTTTATTGACAAATTTCACGTAAATATCCAGATTAGTTCATCCTCCGCAACAGCAGGAGGTGCTGTGAGTTGGTTTGAAAGTCCTGGTGTTCAGTCAAAGTTCTGCTGAATAATTTTTCCCTATTAGGTTTATTTTCAGATGTTTTTGTACTCGTGTGTGTGTGTGTGTGTGCATGTGTGTGTGTGTGTGTGCATTCAATTAATTTCCCTCTTATCTGAAGGACTAAATGTTTCTTTTAGGTATGAATTTGGAAAACTTTGTGTCAAACACCTCAAAATTTGATGTTAATTTCTGTGTAATTTCTAAAAGGAAACCTAAAATTGTGTATTATCTTTCTGACAGCGCCACTTGTTGTTGTGGAGGAGAAAATACATAACACATTTAAGAAAAAAATTGGAGGAATACTTTTATTTTAAGTGTAAGATCTTCTGGTTTTTTTTCTGAAATTTAATGGAAAATGTGCAAAACAAAATGCATTTTTTGTGTTTCTGTTTTCATCCCACGTCTTGCTTCATCAGTGAATCATAGGTTATTTGTAAAATTCTGTCAGGAAATTATCTCCATACTACATCTGTATTATTTTATACACCAACCTGTATAGTGTTAAAGTAAAACCTGCGTTGTCACATGAGCTGATTCAGCCCAATAGTTTGGGTTGGGGTGCAGGTTAGCGTGACGCTTTCCCCTAAGCCCTTACGTAGGTTTAATCTGTGTGTTTTCACAAACGCCTGTAGGTGGAGGAGGGTGTCGATGCACGAAACAGAGAGTTAAAGTTATATTTTGCACAATCCGGTCTAGAGTCTGGACCGGACACCCTGTTGAGTCGGGTCCTCAGGGTTTTTGGAGTGTTGTTGTAGATGAACCACACTGACTTGCAGAGATGGAGAAACACTGTCGCTGCTGCATTTCACCTCAACATGTTGAATCTTCTACATGTGCACGAGCTGCCGCTTATCATCGGCAGCCAACACTAAATAACATATATGGTTTGTATTTAATGTAAAACAGGCACACGTTTGCAACTCCACAGCTTCGTTGTGCCTTCCGATAGAACCTATGCTAGCTTTTTCACACCCCATCAGTGTTTCGGATTAGCGAGGGACAGCCAACATGTCTGTCTGCGGTGGGACGGCTTTTCTGTTCTACTCCCCCAAGTGTCAAACGTCCTCCCCACTTGAAGCCCACTGCCATATCTGGTGTCCTCAAGTGCCTTTCTTGGTTTGTTTCCCATCCCAAACTTACTTTGGGAAGTTGCCGTGTGTATGCTGTTGTTCCATCTGCTCTGGAAACACACACAAACATACACACACACCTGTGATGTTGTGCAGTCAAAAGTGCCTCAGTCAGTTTGGAAAAATGTGACAACAATTGCCTTTCATAAACAAGTAAATGGCATCATATTAACTTTGTTCATTTGCATAATAGCATGCCACATGTCATCAGCGCCGAGTGTTTCCGAAGCATGTTGAGGATGATGAGTGTGAAGGAGTGCGCCTGGTAATCATACCTCATTTCACAAGAGGGCAGAAGGCCAGCTCCGACTGTTAGAGCAAACATGAAGGCTTCATATCCGTATAGTCAACAGCTGTACGTTTCATATTTACACTGTCACTGGAAGGAAACCAAACCCATATTTGAGCTGCTTTGTGGATGTTCTATTTAGAAATGTCAAACAGCGCTCAGAGGATTCAGTCGGAATGTTAAACACTGGACATCATGAAAATGTGACCTGTACAAAGTGAGCCCTTAGCATTTGGACTGCAACTGTATAATGTATATTATGTACATACAGAGCACTTTATACAGTATGTATGAAATGCTAAATAAACCTGTAGAATTCATGACAATCTGTGTTGTTTCTACTTTTTCACTTATTTTAATTTGAAGAACTGATGACAGCAGAGAATCGGTGTCACACATTGGTTTTCAAGTAACTGACTTCATTAATGTGATTTTTTTTGACTCTTATGAAAACACAGAAGTGTCATGTTAAAGTCCTTGTCGTTAGTGTTATTTAATGTTTTATTAGTATTGTTATTGATCTTTATTTAACCCATAAAGACCCAGTGTTACTTTTGTGGCAGTTCCAAAATATTTTTTTCTCTATATTTTATTTTTCTTAAAGTCTGTTTATAATGACATATATCTCATTGACATGTATCTCTCCTGGGTCACTGACAATCTATAAACCTAATTTGGTAATTGTGTTAACGAACAAAGCAACAAAACAAAACAAAAACACCCTTGCCTCTCCTTGGGGGGCACTAACAGTTATTAGAGTAATCTGAATGTAAGCGTTAACCATCACTCTTCTTCGACAGGACACGTCAAAGATTATTTTATTTTCTGATTAAAGACAAACAGTCACATCTGACGACAGCAGGTTTGTTGAAAATGACTGAAGAAACAGTGTCGTTGAACCAACAAATCAAACGGCTGTTGAACTGAACCATCAGTATCACAGCGTTTTTAAATGCACTTTATTCTTTACAAAGCATACGGTCATTCATATAAACTGGTACTGATGAAGTTGGAATAAAATAATCATCTCTCTTCTTATGGTGACGATGTGATTTATTCTTGACAGATAAAATGTAACTGGAACTCAGTGATCATTGTAGAAATAGGAATAAAAAGAGGAATGTGTCTAAGAACCAAATTATTCCAACTTCATGGGCAACAGTGTATGTTTTATAACCTTGACCCTTTAAATCACAGGTGTCAAACATACAGCCAGGGGGTAAAAAAAGTAAAATTACCTGAAAATGTTCACATTTACAAACTTTCCTATTACAAAACATGTGAAAAACCTGAACAAATATTTTTAAAAAAAACACATTTTTGAGGAGGACTAAATGCATTTTATCAGTTTTCTGTCTGATACTAAATGTTCTGTGAAGTTTTAATGTGCATGTGTAAATGATAAACTGATAATCTGAGGCAGGATATTAGTAAAATGCACTTGCTTTTCTTAAAACATTTCATGTTATTCAGATTTTTAAGGGAATGTTGTAGATGTTAACATTATTGTAACATAATTTGACTTTTTTCGCTGTTATTATTTCACCGGTCCGGCCCACTGGAGATCATATTGGGGTGAATATGGCCCCTGAACTAGCATGATGAGGAGCTACAAGATCTGGCTCTGAAGCTTGAAACCATGAGTTTATGGTCATGTGACAGACTTTAATGCACAGAGACTGAAACTGTATGAAACCCTCCAAAATTAAACTCATTCTCAAACATTTGGCTTCTATTCATTTTTTTTAAAACAAATTATATCAAAGGTCCATCATCCACGGGTAAAGCAAAAGGAGAAAACACGTCCTTCATTCAAACCCTGTCACTGAAATGTCAGGAACACCGATGCAGATCCCAGAGGCTCCTCATTCCCTTTGGGTCCAGTAGTCTTTGATCCAGCCCAGACCCTCACTGGTGGATCCTAAAGCACACAAGGTTAATGAGGGGGGGGTTTCCAGACGGTTCTTCCATTAATGTCAGTGAATGTTAGAGCGCTCACCCAGCGGCTTGTACTCGCACCCGATGTATCCCTGGTATCCATGCTTCTCCAGCGTGTCGAACAGGTAGCTGTAGTTGACTTCTCCGGCACTGTCGGGTTCATTCCTGCCTGGAACCTGAGCGACCTGGACGTGACCTGAGGAGAGAGAGGACGCCTCATTGTCACTCGACTGCACAGCGTTCCTTTACCTCCAGCACCGTGAGTCACAGTGTTTAATTACCAATACTGGGCTCCATCATCATCATCGTTTTAGTCATGAGTGGCTTTTCCATTGGACAATGTGGAAAACTTTACTGATATTTACCAAATGTCAAAAAAAAAAAACATTAAATCACAAATGGGATGATTTGTTTATTTATTATTGTGAGATGACATATTTAAATATTCCATAAATATGTGGATGAATGTAAACATCACATTTATTAAGAGATATATTCTATTATTATTATTATTATTATTATTATATATAACCCCTAAATTACAAAATGATTCCGTTTCCTGGTTTTTCCACACATACTGCACCATGTTTCTTTTAAAACTCTTCTTTTTTGTTTGTAACATCTGTCAGCATCTGTTCCTTTATTCACACTCTAGTTACGAAAAAAAGGTATTTCCATTGCAGTTTTGTGTTGCCAATTGAGCTACGCCTGAAAAACCACCTCTTGTCAGCACAAAAACTTTTCCTCGAAAAACGAGTTGTCATTTTTCCATTAGGCACATTTTTATGAGCATTTAAAGGTCAATGGAAAAGTGACTATTGATATCATCATGTGCCAATCTTAGTCTGGTAAAAATTAAAAAGAAAATATATTACATTCTAGTCCTGTCTCAACCTTGATTTACAGTGTGGAAGCCCATTTCTGCTACTTTGATAAAAAATTATCATATATCCAATCAAAATAACGAAAAATATGGGTTGTATATGCTGCATATATTCAATCTAATTGGACTAACGTTTAATACAAGTGTGTGACTTTTATTTATTTTATCTTCTGGTTGTGTTTAGATGCTATTTATCCTATGAGCGTGTTTCCATTTTTATCAGTTTTAGTACATCTTGTATTTATTCTTATTTTACTACTTGGCATATCTTACATTTTCAGATTTGTACAGCACTTTGTGTTGCTTTAAATGTGTTATTACAGATAAACTTGACCTTCAAGTCTCACAAACTGTTTGAATTGTTAAATGGTGCATACTTACTGTACCCACCTGTTATTTTTATATTTTTATTATTATTAGTTTGACTTGCTTCTTACTATGGTGTAACTACTGATTGACTTAAAACTGTTTAGATCATTTGACTTAAAGTAATAATAATGCAAAACCAGTACATATTTAGTACCTTCAAAAACGACAAACTTACAACTACTCATAACTAACATCTGAAAATGAATGTGTTTGACATTGTTGTGGTTTAGAGGAGCGTTTATTTCTATCAGAGTAAGAGAAATGGACTTCCGTATTAGCGACACACAGGTCATTTAATTTAACTTCCTGTTGCTTTTGTATTTAATCCAACTTTTCCACGGATGTGTGGAGCCTTTGCCAAGGCTGGAACCATACTTAATGTAACAAAGTTAATACATCAGCAACAAATTTGGAGTCAAAACCACATTCTCACCTGATAAAACCTTGTGATATGTAACTATTTAATTACCTAACTGATATTTTTCAGTTTCCTAGTAGTCACACTACAGATGACGTCACAATAGTTTACAATCTGTCGCTATGACAACTGGTCAGACTGATACCTATAGTGGAAATGTGGCATCGAAGTCCAGGACAAAACCATTCTGTTACCATCCACTACAAACCCAGACTCAAACAAGTGGTTCCAGGCCCAATAAACCCCGCCCCCCGCAAATATTGTAGCTTATTCTGGCATCGATCCAGCTGATGTGTGTGATGATGTCAACTTATCAGTTGTCTCTATATATATGCCAAGTTTTGAAGTAAATTTAAACAAAATTGAGGCTTTTACATACATGTGAAATTTTGCCCAAACGGAGGGGAAAAAAAATATTTAAAAAAATGAATCTGAATTTTAAGGTTGAACTACTTTTCTCAAAATCTAATCACATCGATTGTGGGTTACTTGCAATCTATAAACCCAATTTAGTATGAATTCAACTAATAGTTCTGCTGCTACAGACGTGAATTTTCTGCCATTGTAAGTAAATGGGATTGGTAACATGTCCAGGGTCTACCCCAACTTCACCCATAAGTAGGTGGGATAGGCTTCAGCAACCCCCTGACCCTAGTGAGGATAAAGTAGGTTCAGAAAAGTCAGTGGATTTGATTACCGATTTAGTATCAATTCAACCAATAGTTTTGCTGCTACATTGTTAACAAACAAACAAACACAACCAAAAACAATACCCCTTGCCTCCCCTTCAGGTTGTGGAGTAAAAACAGTAAGTTTATCACTGCTCACCAATCAGGGGCAAATACTTGGTTATGTTTTGCGTCAGGTTTCCGTCCATTATTTGCCAGTGAAACACATCCTGAAACATGAGACACATTTGTTAATTCAACAGCTTCATCCCTCCATCTGAAGCCCGATGTTCAGCTTCCAGAACCTTCTCCAGAATCACAATTTTGTAACAATAGTGACTTACTCAAAGTAATGATTAAGGATGTGCACAAATAATCACTTCTGCTACTAGGTGCTGCATATATTAAGGCTGAAAGACACTCCAGAACTGAATTTTGAGAAAAAAAAAAAGACTTTCTCCATAACACCCACCATCTGCAGCTTGATATTTGGCTTCCCAACCTTCTCCAGAATCGTAGCAGCTACAGACACACAAAAAAAAAAAAAAAAAAAACAGGCAGATCCACATTTTAAAATCTTCATGGTTTTAACTGTGTTACATGCATTTTATTTATATTTCTTTGTGTTTTTTTGCTTCTGCATAAGCGTCAGAATCATTGACCACCGGCAGCAGTGAGACCTGTTCAATGTGACTTTTGTAGCTCAGTCTCACCGTGATGAGGAGAGTCCAGGAAATATCTGGGATCGGTGATTCTGGTGTTGATTGGCTCAATCAAACCAGTGATTCCCTCCTGGAAGAAACACAAGACTGTCATTAAAAGGGTCATTCAGAACAGACGCAGAAACACCTCCTAGTCAGTTTGACCTGTTTCTAAATGTGCCCATGTCTAATTCCTGTCTCCTTCACATCCAAAAATGTCACATTTCAGGAAATGTGGCAGAATTTTGCACGATTTTTGGATACAGAGGTGTCATGATTAGAGTTTCGTGACAAAAGTCAAGGTTGCTTTGAATTCACTCTACATATTTTTGATCATAATAATAATATTTATGAAATGAACAAAGGCCATTTCTCAACACGCGCTCTTGCAATCTCCTGACACATCATAAGCCACGGCCCACATGCTGTTCCATTTAAAAGTTTGCACAAGCCAAGATCAGATGAAATTCCCAGTTGTCCATCTTGTCTGCTACCTTAAACCAAGGATGCACTGATTAACTACACATATACGTAGACTTGGCTCTGAAATATTCTTAAAGGCAACGGCAGCTTCTGTGAAAACTGAACATATAAAGACCCAGTGCTATTTTTGTAGCAGTTCCAAAATATCTTTTGCTTTATATCCAAATTTTTTTAAGTGATTGATCAAAATTTATTGTGATATTATCCTTTGTATTTTGTGTTTTGTTTTTTTTTAGTGAAAATCAGGTATTTTCCAATATTTAATTCAGTGATCATACAGATATTCATTAAAGCTCGGATTAAAGTTGAAGGTTATAATATCAGAAATAGAGAAAACTGACAAAAAAGTGACTTTTTCCAGTGAATATATCATTAATTGATATCTAATTAAATTGACTGATAGTGTGTCCATCCACTGTCATTGATCCAACGCCATGGGTTTTACTGGTGAATCAATGTTGTAGAAGATGGTGTTTCCATGTTCACTACGGAGCCTCTGAACATCCAAATGGGTCATATCTGATGACCAAACTGCATTTAACACCTTTTTTTTTTTTTTTACATGTATTGATAGGATTAGTGGTTCTTAAGTTATTAAACATTTGAGATCAGTCGATTCTTTTGGTCACTAGTGGCTGTTTAGGTCTTTATGAGATAATTCAGAAATATTTTATTGTAGACGATGGGCGCTAAATGATCTGATACAATACTAGAAACATACATGAAAGGCAAAATAACCACAAATACATATTTATCATGATGTGGGATTCAGCTAAATTTGTTCATCCACTTTTTAAGAATATACAAAACATATAAAAAAAATATAAGCAAATGGTGCCAGGCACAACAAACAATGTACCAAGTCTGAAGTTCACTTCAGACAAAATTAATGTTTTATAGACATTTGAAATTCCACTCATTATAAGTAAATGAAAAGAAAAAAAGATTTTAAAAATGAATAAAAAATTTTAACTTTAACCTACTTTTCCCAAAATGTGATTGCATTTATTCTGGGTCAGTGGCAATCTATAAACACATTTAGTATGAATTCAACCAACAGTTTTTCTGCTACAATGTTAAACAAACAGAACCAAAAACAGTACCCCTTGCCTCCCCTTCAGGTGGGCGGAGTAATGACATGTAAATAGTTGCACAAACGTACTGAAATCAAATCCAGTGTGACACATTGTGGTGGATCACATGTGGGACCTGATGGTGAAAATACAATGGAGCCAAATGTTCATAGGAAGTCCATTCCTGAAGTGTTGACATTTTACTTTCTAGGAGTCAAAGGTCACCCCGTCTCTGACACCATACTCCTCTCTACGTACAGACATGTTTATTTTAGTCTTGTGCTTCCTCTCATGTTGTGTGGATCTTCAATCTTCCATTTAACATGCTGGAAGTGTTGACTCCATAAATACAGCAGCAGTTTCCATATTTGTCTTTGTGTGCTATGTTTATGATATAAAAGAATGAGCCTTGGAGGTGTTGGTAGCGTAGGTGTGTTTTGTTTAGTTTTTTTAACAGAGCCAGTTCCCTCCTGTTTCCAGTATTGTATTAACATAAGCTCAGCGCTGATTTCAGACTAAAAATCCCAAATGCAAAACAATGCCATGATGTGTAATAGTGGTGCTGTGGTGTTTCAGGCACAGTGGGATGAAGACAACTGGAGAAATGTTGTTTTTTTTTTTGTTTGTTTTGTTTTTTTAAGAAGTTAAGGACAAAAACTTAGTGTGGAAGGAGATTACACCTTCAGATTGGATTCCAACACAGTTATTGTTTTATTTTTCATCATAATGATCTCAAGATGAAAACCAGAATCTTACACCTACATTAAAAGAAAAAGTGATTCCAATATCAGTCATCTCATTTCAACTTAAAAAAAAAATAAGAAAAATAAAAAAAGATACTGTAAAATGAGCTGTTATTTTCATTTAAAGTCACTGAAACTGAAATCAAAGCCCCTGAGAGCAATAAGACTACATCTGATTCATTATGTTCTTTCCTTCTCGTTCATCCATGTTTTCTGCTGTGGTAAAATACAGACGGTGTAGACTCTATTTTCTGAAACTGAACACATTATGACTTACTTATGTGATTCCACTGTTAAATATTATGTACAAGCAGCTGATAGCACCACAGGTCAAAGCACTACTACATAATGGTCACTTTACACACTAATGTGGTTCTACCTGGAAATGTGACAGTAAGTGGCTGAATGTGAAGCAGAGTGGAAATACTGATAATAAGCAGCACAATATTTACCCCCCCCAAGGGATGCAAGGGGTTCGGTTTGTTAACAATGTAGCAGCAAAACTATTGGTTAAATTCATGCTAATTTGGTTTATAGATTGCCAGTGACCAGATATCATTACATTTTGAGAGAAGTAGGTCAAAGTTCAACATTTTTAGGAATTTTTTTTTACATGTTTTACTTTCCAGTAGGGGAAAAGTAGGGGGTGGTATAGACGCCGGGAGTTGGACGTTAATAGCATGTTAAGTTTCATTTTCAGTTTTGCACCAGTTATGGCAGTTATGGAATGCACCCCCATGTATATACCCCCTGTATTGTTTGGTGAAGATGTTCTGTTTTGTTTGTGTTCTCTTTTAAAACTTGAACGCCTTTTACTGCTGGTCAGACTTTTACTTTAGTTTTAAATATATGGACTTGTTTTAATTATCTGAAACAGTTGGATAATGTTCTTCAGCACATCTGTCATGTTCAACCTCTGACAGAAAATAAATCATAGTTAAATCAAAAATAACCTTATGACATCTTCACAACTAACCTATGATTAACAGAAAATTTAATTTTGACAAAGGATTGATTTGATTTATACTGTCATACATATTGATATCGTCTGATATGAAAAAAAAAAACATTGTGATATGATTTTTTTTTTTTTCAAATCTCCCAGCCTTAGATTATAAACAGTTTATGCTTGGAAATAAGAGGTTTCATACCTTAGAGAGAAGGTCAGCGGCATAGTTTAGGTTCTGCACAAAAATGGCCTCCATCTCCTTGCCAATCGCTGCTCTGTTTGATCCAACAGGAATCCTTCCAGCCATCAGATGGATCCTGAACATGAAACATGGGAAACATGACCCAGTGTAGCACCACTGTTACCATGTGACACAGTAATAGGGCTTAGATTCATCACATCATACTTCACTCTCATTTGTCAAGATTCCTCTCTTGATGCTAGGTGACCATGGTCATCCTACTTTCACTCTGTTCCTCTTTAGTGTGTTATGTTTGGCTCATGTTTTTCTCAAATGCGAAATGATACGGAGAAAAGAACATTTCTACATTGTACCATTTTTTAAAGGTCAACTTCTATCATTTTTTTTATTCATACTGCTGTGTCTCCACTATGGTTGAATACATTGTGCGTCATTTCTGTGAAAAATGATGTCCGACTTCTGTTGCTTGAAGCTGTTTTCTGTAAGCTAGAAGAGGGTCTGTGGTTGAACAACTGGCTTTTCTGGTGTCCCTCATGAAT
>JAPSES010000258.1:18664953-18701645 GCA_029822895.1 Maxillicosta whitleyi
CTGTTGGCAGATAATTTTGCTTATTTTAAGTATTATTTTTCTTATTTTTATATATTTTTTTCTTAAATTTTCAAGGGGGCTTTTTGCAGTGTACAAGTACAAACACATCCATCCTGCATTATTTTAGCTGCCCTGTCTGTTACAACACAGGAAATTATAAAGTTATGAATATATTTCAGTTGTATACAAGTCTTCCAAATGGATGGCATTCCCTGGTCTGGAGATCTGGAGTAGTTTGTTGGTCCCTGTTAAGTTTTAATACAAAATGCCATGTCTGATGTTTATTAAGTAAAAGTTTTTCTCAGAATTCACTAGTATATTTTGCTAAACTCATTGCCCTCTGATGGTATCAGCCATATAAATATTAATTTTTGTAATTTATGATGGATGTAGTTTTCTGATTTCTGGGAGTGGGAAGCAAAGGCGTCTCAGTGCGAAATACTGATGAGGACTTGGCAACTTTTTAGGTGCAAATTGAAGAGGCTTGTAGCTACTTGGTTTTAATCAAACGTCCACTGTATATAGAAGTAGCGCTTGAGCAGTGTTGGGAGGTTGGTAAACACACCACAGACATTAGTGAAAAGAATGATGTGAGGATCAGATTGAATTTTCTACCTTTTTCAGAAAACAACAAAATCTGCGCAATTTATGGATGAGTTCCACATGATGACTTTCAGCCAGGAGAAGGATGATTGTTAGTTGAGAAATAGACATTGAGGAGAAGCAAGAGAATAGAATCTCTTTATTGTCATCGTAACAAGTACAATGAGATTAAGTGCCATCCGATCTGTGCACCATATATAAAATCTAGTATAAACGTACAAACACGAGCCACTGTTTGAGGTGACTGAAATCCGTTCTAGGCGAACATCGTTTTCACAGAATGTTGTGTCATTCCTTGGTTGAACTTCTGGCACATCTGTCTGTTAGTGAGAGAATGTACAAGTGTTCTCACTTTTAAAACACATTTGAAACTGTTGCTGAGAGACAGTCAATGTGAACATGAAATCACATGAGACATAACCTTGTGCGATATATTTATATACATGTATAGACATTTAGATTTAGCGTATCCTTAAAATCTGCCTGTTTCTGCTCAGTATTTTGTGTTGGCTAATGGTGCATGCAAAACAGATGAATTTTAAATCATTTTGTATTACGTGTCTGTGCTAACATTGTCTGTGTTACATCTTATGGTATCTGTATTTGTCCCTGTTTTTGTGTGTTTTTGTGTAACATCAACGTGCCAAGAGGTCGACAGATGGAAATTAACCTCAGGCTATAATCTGGAATATTTAAATTAAAAAAAAAAAAAAAAAAAGTTCATTAATATGCATTGTTCCTCTGTTTCCTAAATAAATAAAAGCAACTAAAATAAACAGGTTTAGAAAAAAAACACACACAAAAAACAAGCAGAAACCCATCAGTCACACACAAGCATAGATTCTTATAAAACATTTTACACGTCAGATGTGTTTTCAGTATTCAGTGTGTTGACTGCTGTTGAGGAAAAACGGTTCTTGAATCAGTTTGTCCTTGTCTTAATTGTTCTGTTTTGTAATCTCTTTTATTTACCTATGCTCCTATGCTCTTATTGTTGGAGAAACTCTAACCCAACTTGTAGTTGTATCCATGTCTTTGTTCTGAGGTCAACTTATAGTCATGAAATGCTGCTGTCTGTGCACTTTGCTTTGTACTCTGTCCTCCATATGGATCTGCAGACGAGGTGTCTACAGCCCAAGGTCCATCGACATATTTTTCCTAAACCATCTGCCTGTGTCTACTTTAGCTATGTGAATACATGCATCAGTTGCTATGCTGTCTTTAAGACTGGGCTACTACTAGGACCTTATAATATAACTTTGTACAGTGAGAAGTGCATTCAGAACTAGTTTCTTCAATCTTTTGTATCAAGCAATCTCTGGACTGGATAAAGTATTACATAAGAAGCATTTATTGGAACAAGCTCATCAGAACACAGCGTCTTCTCAGTGTTTCTACACCTGCTCACAGAAAACTTAGCTCTCACCTATTTTAAGCTTTATATTAACACACTTATACATGGATAAGGCTTTGAATATAATGCACCATAGAAACAGCACGTCTGTTTGTGTTGATGAAACCAGACATCAGCTGATCAGGTTCATGATCCAACAGGTGCAGATGGACACATGTCAAAGGCACAGTTTCCTGTTCAAATGTATTGTAATTTGTCTTTATTACCCCACCCCCCGAAGGGGAGGCAAGGGGTGTTGTTTGGTTGTTTGTTTGTTTACTCTCTGGCAGCAAAACTATGGGTGAATAATAAACGTGGCTTATAGATTGCCTGTGACCCAGAATAAATATTATATTTTGGGAAACGCAGGCCAAATTTACAATTTTTTATGAATTTTTAACATATTTTTTTTCCTGCATTTACTTAAAAAAGGTGAAATTTCACATGTCTGTAGTTGCAAAACTATTGGCTGAATTCATACCAAATTGACTTTATGGATTAGTAGTGACCCAGAACGGATCTCATTACATTTTGGGAATAATAGGTCAAAGTTAAACATTTGTAAGATTTTTTTTTTTTTTTTTTTTAGATCTCACCATTTTTTTTTTTAATAATGGGTGAAGTATGTGCGAGGGGAGGGGTTTGTTCTCAGGATATAATTCTGCAAATAATGCGGCAGACCTGTATGTGGAAGACATAGTCAATAAAACAGTGAGAAAGTGAAAATGACCTCCCTCACCTTATCATTGTTGTTTACTATCTGCTGCCCCCCCCCCTCATCCCCCAGGTGAGAACCACTAGTGCATGCCAAAGTTTCTGCACTTACATGGACAGACAGACAGAAAATCAAATGGACAGACGACCAACTGATGCCAACAGTAAAACCAGAACCCAAAGCACCTCCTTTTGTGCTCTCAGGTGGAGTTAACAGGGTAGAGCTACAGAACGGTGTGGTAGTGTGTGTGTCAGCCCTGTGATGAACTGCTGATGTATCCTGGGTATACTCTGCCTTCACCCACTGGTAGCTGGGGTAGGGTCCAGAACCCCTGTGACCTTCCATTGAATTAAGTGGCTCAAAAACTGAATAAATGAGTCTATACTTGAATTTTTTACCGTGCAGACGTATCAAAATCATATGCAGAGGCGAGGCGGCGACACGAAATTTTGCGTGGGGGGGTGAGATTAGCCGGGGTGTATCGTCACGAGTGCCGAAGACCCTCTGAAATGTTATTTCCTGCATTTTCAGGGGCAAATTCTGCTGGCACTTAGCTAAGTTTATACCCCTACCACTAGGGCAGTGACCTCGTTATAATATGACGGGGCTTGACATTAAAATTTTCAACCACTTGTTCATCGGACATCTTTCACTTGTCTAAAACCAGAACTACTTGTCTGAATTTGACATTAATTTTGTATTTTTTCAGTTGCCCCCCCCTGCCGCCGCCACTGATATGCTCTAGCATAGTTTATTTGTTCCTTACTATGGTCATGGAAATATTCATAATACACCATCGACCCTGTTACCGTTTTGGTTTACAACCTCAAATGTTTTGTGACTGCGTGTCGAGTTTGTTCAGGACAGTTGCAGCAGTGCAATGAATTCGTCGTATATTGTATACAACTGTGTTACCTAGTTTAACTTATTTGGATGATAATACTGTTCATAGGATGAATTCATCGTTGCTGTTAGTCTTTCCACAGGATTTGTTGACAATAACAAAAAATGCAAAATCATAGGACTTATCCTGTGTGGAGAAAATCGTATAAAGTGACAGTGTTGCAGTTCTGTTGGCATGGAGAGTGACATTACAAGGCAGTTAGTGTAGCATGTAAGAAGCATAATGTGCTGAGTGTATGGATTCTCCGGCTGGTGTCAGAGAAAAGTCAGGAGGAGGAAAGAGCTGGGAGCCTCTGCAGAATGTGTTGAAAGCAGCGTCTCCTGTTTACTGTGGCATCATTTACCCAAGTAATTGAATGAAGAAAAAATTCCGCTCTTTGGAGCTAAACCATCCATGAAGAGCCGAGCTCATAACCAATACAGTTTATTCCGCCGATTATTCAGTAGCCCAGAGCTTAGCAGATAAAAAAAAAAAAAAAAGTCTGGTCTTAAAAATATGTGAGGTATTGGTATTTCAGCGTTTGCCTCCTGTACATGTAACCAGGATCTTATGGTTAAGTGATAAGTTAGCAGACAGGATGAGGTTTAATATTTAAGGTGTGTCATCCAGGATTTTAGAATATGACTCAATCTTAAGAATTATTTCACTCTTTTCCATCTGCCAATATTTCCTGTTTGGATTGCCCTCAGACTGTCTGCAAATAAGATAACTGATAACAGAGGCTGATGTGTTGCTGGTGCTGTAGGAAAAGCTTCTTGTCTAATGATGTGAAGGCTAAGGCATTGCATCTGAGTGTAGCCGCGCTCCAGTCAGCTTCTGTTTCTCTAGTTCATTTACTACCAATGTCTGGATCAGCAGTGGCCTGTGTGGAGGCTCTGATGTTATGTGTCAAACTATTAAGTTAAGCTAAACTTATTTGTTAGCTTTTAGGGCTCTAGCCTGCAGATGTTAGCACCCTAGCAGCTAGTAAGAACGTAAAACAATTAGTATTAACACTGACTGACTAATGTCTTAAGCTCCATATTGAGTGAGTCCTGATTGGGTTATCTGGTTGAAACACTGCACTATTTATTAGGGCCCAAGCGCCGACAACATTGGCCTGGCGAAGGCCCTATTGAAATTGGCTCGTTTTCGATTATTATTATTATTATTATTATTTTTCTTTTTATAAATTTTGTGATCGCAAGTTTGGCGGCTTTACCGGGCTCGAAAACTCATGAAACAAAAGATTAAAACAGTAATTCTGGGTGAAATTTCAACATTCTGGAGGTTCTTTTTTGATACGAGCAAAATTGACTCAACGGCGCCACTCGCAGGTTCGTTTTTCTACAAATTCCATCAAGGATTTTCATCCTATCAACACCAACTTTGGCGTGTGTGTGTGTTCTGGTGCATATTTCAGCTGTCCCATGTTCCAACACGCACCCTTCCCGACGTGCACCGTTTCGCGAGGGCCCGTTCAAGGCTGCTTGTGGCTTTAATTTATTTATTTTTTTTGTTTTACAAAGCAAAAACCTTCCATTTTGTGGAATTTCACTGCAGGTACCAGCATCTAAACCCCTCAAAATACCTGCTTGGTGGTGATGCAACAACTCAGTACTTGCAGGTTGTTTTTGTTTCTCTAATTTCAGCAAAAACTCTTGATTTTTCTCTTGAAAATGTTTGGTTAGCCTGTTTGAGATAGCAGTGTGAGGTAGAAATGGCAGCATAATGTTCAGGAATACACCAATGGTCTTCCATAATCTGTTTAAAAATGAGTCTCTGCAATAAATGTATGAGAAACACTGCTCAAACATAAGAGTGCTTCCTTTAAATGAGCTATGACCTAAAATCACCACTACAATATTTAGAATAAGGAGTTCTGAAGTTATGCCAAAGACCCAGATATACTGAACCAGATATACTCACACCAATGGTCCAATGGATCTATGTGACCACTAGAGGAAGTGGTGAGTCATTCTGCTGGTCTGCATGGGGCCTTTGAAGTGTACCAAAAACAGTGGAGGTTTGTGGTTTTACTGTGGCTGTTTTTTTTGTTTTTTTTTCAAGTCTTTTTATTGATAATATGAATAAAACATTCACTCTACAGGAAGATAATTTTTGATTTTCTGAACATCTACCCATGACACAACACATAAACCCTACATAAACATGTACAAACAAGAAAAAAAAACACTGAAAAAATTATCAAAAAGATAGAATTAAAAGTAGTCATGCTTAAAAAGTGCAGTATAAATGAAGAATAACAAAAAAAGAGAATAGGAAAAAAAGACAGGGAAATAAAAAAAATATTAAACTATGTAAACTATTGGCAAACACAGTAACCTGTTCTATTTTTTTTAAGTAAAAAACATGCAAATATCACAGCACAGAAATGTGTAGCATGAAACAATGACCTTTATTCTTATTCAGTAAATGATACAGTCCAATATTTCAAAAATTTGTCGGTGGTTTTGGTTGTAAACATGTCCTGCTGTGTTCTCCACACAGTTTGTTTTAATGATGTTTCTTGTAGCATTTATATTCCAATCTGTGCTTTCTCTAAATATTAAATTTATATATAAATATAAGTTGTTTTTGAACCTAAACCTACAAAAATGTTATTATAGCTTATCATGCAGGTATGACTTTTTCTGAGAATGAAATGAGGCACAAGTAGATGGAATGTGCGTAAACTGTGATGATTCAGATATTTTACAGTGTGTCACTTCTGAGTATTTGTTTTTCAGGTCATAGCAAGAAAATGAAAACCCCCACAGTGTAAATTCCTTTCCTTTCCTTCCTCATTCATTATTTTTGGTAAAACACTCTCCCAAATCCCACTCCCTGCTGTACGTCTGCACTGCTGCATATACACACCTTTTAATACTTTATGTGGCTATAGCTACCACACTCGTCACCCTTCTCTGTAAATACTTATAAAATGAGGTTAAAGGGATTTAAAAGGCTGTTCCATTATTGATGAGGACAAACTGGGCAGTCTCCTGTCCATTTATTGATTTTCTTGCTTTAAATTGCCTCTTAATTGCATTTATTATATGAAGAAAATTGTGTCTCGACCGGTTGCAGTTTTGGTGTCATATAGCATAAGTTGCTTTTAAGGCTCTATAATGGACACAGAGTAATGTTTTGGCAATAGTGGTGTCAGATGTGACAGCGGTATGGTGTTGGCCAAACCCGATAAGTCTACTCCCAACAAAACGCATACAATACGAGTGAAATTACTCACTCAATACTGCAGAAACGTTACAAAGAAATTACATTTACATAACTAACTTGCAACTTAAATATGACCAAACACCATGAAATCTGAAGACGTTTTCTCGACCAAAACGAGTCCGTTGAACCGCAGTCATTTGTGTACGTCTTAATTCTGGTATAGAAGTGAGTGTGGAGAGTCGGTTTGTGTCTTGTGTGGGTTGGCGTTCGTCTCTGCCTCCCTCCTGAATAAACAGCTTCTCCTCTCAGGCTCCAGCCATGCATGGCCTCTGAGAGATTGGCTTCATGCAAAGAAATGAGCAGATTGGAGTGGCTGGCATTTAGCACAAGTTAAGCCTATTATAGCTATACTATAGCTACTGCATAGCTTTTAATGTGTTAGTGTGGGCTGCAGGATGATTTTAATTTGTGTTTCATCAGTCAAACTGCAATTTGGAAACACTGCACATAAAATGTTCATCACATACTGGACTTTTGCTTAACAGAATGGTATCCAGGAATGATATAAAAGCATTTATTTCTTACACATTCACTTCAAGGACACACACAAATGTTGTCTGATTGATTTTTTTGGTTTCAGATGTAAACTTTAGCCATGCCGGTTACCCTTTATCATAACCTCCTTAACATTTTCATCTCAGTTCATCTTCAGTTTTTTTTTTTTTTTTTTTTAATATTAATAGATTTTCTCTAATTTTGCCATTATTAACCACATTAAGTCCCAGTGTGACTTTTGTGGCAGTTCTCAAATGCATTTTCCTCTAGATTGTACCTTTCTTAAATCATTTATCATAATAATATACTCTGTATTTTGTTTATTGTCCTGTATTTAATTCACTGTTCATGTAAATGTTCATGGAAGCTCAAATTAAAGTTGAGGATTATTTTGTTAAGAAACAAAAAAACTAGAAAAATGGACTTTTTAAGCAAAAACAACAATTACTGAACACAAAAAGAAGCATCTTCATCCACTGTCATTGATCCAACTCCATGGGTTTTACTGGTGAATCAATGTTGTAGAAGATGAGTGTTTCCATGGCAACTACGGAGCCTCTGAACATCAAAATGAGTCATATCTGATGACCATGAAATGATGTTTGAGTTATTTAGTTTTAAATACAACATTTTAGATCAGTAGATGATTTTAGTCACCGGTTGCTGTTCTTTATGGGTTAATGACTTTAATTTGGTATAATTTTGTTTTTATCACTGAATACTTTTACATGTATAAAAATAATTTGTTATTTTGCAGTTATTCTGAAGAAGATAATATTCTTAGTAAGTTGCTTGCATGACAAGTAAAAAATTAATTATACACTAATATTCGTGTTCACATGCAAAAAATAATGCTTTTTTTTTTCAGCTTTCCACTGGTGGCAGATGTTTCACTGTGTGAACTCAGTCTGCATATTTTATTCCTTGAAATGCATCCTGTAAAAGATCAGAATTCATTATTTACTGATGGTCATAAATCTGTTGGTATTATCTGTCATCATGTTGAACAGTAGGTGTGTTTCCACTTCCAAAAGGAAAAGTGGACTTTTCTTCTTTTCTCTACCAGACAAGAAACCTGCACTAAAAGTTTGACTGATTTAGCAAATGTGACATATTGTGTCCAAAGAACCATCATAAAGATTAACAGCATATATTCCACGTCTTAAGTTGGAAAATGTTGAATTTTCATTGAAGAATATTCAAACAGAATGTAATGTTTGCAAGAGGTCTGTCAAGTTCAGGATCATATTTTAATGATAATGGGACATTAATAGTGCTGCTGGAGAGAGAGAGAGAGAGAGTGTGTGTGTGTGTGTGGGGGGGGGGGGTGATGGATGGTACCCATGTTTCTGGTCCCGCCCCTCTTTCCAGACTTATTTAGAATCACTTCTGAAGTTTTTGGATTTTTAAATCTGCACATCATTCACTTCCCTCTTTCTTGGTCATGAACCTGATGGTCTTAGTAAGAACACTCACCTCCTCAAGGTCTTACTGGCAGCGAGTAAAAAGACCATTACAAATTACAGGTTTAAGAGAGAATCTTCACCGAGGTCTGTCTTTACCAATATTGTAAAACATCTCCATTTACTAGAACAGATGAGCTACACAATACGACTGCAGAAGGCATTGGGCGAAGAATGTTGTGAAAAATGTCACGTTTATAAACAGTAACCTTGAGACAAACGTATGAACCATTAAGTGTAAAAATTGTGTTATTTGTCTAAACAATGCGAAATTTCTAATCCATTGACCTCACGACCTGTTCTGTTTTTCGATCTTTTATCTGTTAAAAAAAAAAAAAAAAAATTATAAATAAAGAGTTTTTAAAAATAATGAAACATTAATGTGCATGTAAATGAAGTAACTAAGATGAAACGTATTTATTTCCTACTATAGCAGCTAGGGTTGGGTATTGAAAGGGTTTCATTTGATACCGGTGCAAAATCAATATTTAAAAAAATGTGTGGGGGGGGGTTGCGGCGCGCTGTTCCACCGATAGCGTACTGATAGCGTAGGACAGATTTATGTTTTCAGGCATCAATTGCATGTTGAAGCCTCTGCATCCTTCCGTGTAAAGTGTAACCACACTTATGAACGTTTCGCTTTTGCCATCTCTTCACCAAGTGAGTGACTACTTGACTGTTGCTAGAGGGACTCTGCGGTTTCCTGCTGCGTGTGCACACTAAAGTAACAGTCAACAGAGGTCACAATTGAACAGCCGCATATTTTTGAGCCACTGAAATGCATGTTTCATTGCAGGGCACTTACTACCGTTAATGTTCGGCCAGGTTCCATTCTTTTACCCAGTTTCGGTACCCAACCCCAATAGCAGCAGATATTACACAATGTACATTTAATGATAATATGTAGGTAAACAGAGTACTCCCATGAAATTTGTTAAATGAACGGCTTCCTTCAGTCCTTCAGTAAAAACAGTGCTTTAAGTCTATCATCTCAGAATGAGGCTGTCATAGTGTTGCCAGTGGACAGAACTCTGATGGTCCTTAATTTTCTTCCAAACTCTATTTGGCAAAGATAGCAGGATATAATTGTATTTTTTTGGCCTGAGTCGGGGGCACAACGTACCCATGATGCCAATGGGCCAGTATTTATTTACAGTGGAGCAGGTGTTAAACTGGTGGACACTAGTGCTGACAGGGGTCGCTGAGAGGTTAGATCTCCCACACCAGTCGCTAAGAGTGACATCATAAACCCATACCAGTGCACCTGGTTCTAAAGACTGACAGTAAAAGTACTGCATCTGAAGTAAATGAGCAACTCCGCACTGACTGGAACGTGACCCTCTAATGAATTATAGGTCAATAGGAGGAGCGATCAATCTGGATTCTTATATTCTAAATCCTCCACAACTTCCTTCCAGTAGTTGTCTCCTCCTCTCTTTTAGTGATTTCCTTCAGTTTGCTTTGGAATAAAGCCTGGCATATCTTCAGGTTGTGCAGGTTGTGTTCAGTGAAGCCTAGACTAGAAGTTCTGTATATATCACTCATTCTACATCTGAATGTTTGTACTTGGTATCGATGAAGAATGCAGCTGCAGATTCAGTCATTGCTTCATAACAAATCAACATTTTCATGGAAAAAATTCAATTCTGTGTTTTTTTAAAATGCATTTTAGTCGGGAAAAAAAAGTTACATATATATAGACTTCTATGTAGTTTGCAACATCTTCTTATGTCGTTTTGTATGGATACACTCAGATCTAATGTGTTTCATTACCACTTTTGTGTATGGGTCCATATATACGATAGATAGATAGATAGATAGATAGATAGATAGATAGATAGATAGATATTCAGAGGTTTCAGGCAAATGTTAACAGGAGGTCGGGCCATAAAATAGAATAAATTGTCATAATGTAAATATCTTACTAATAAACATTTTTAAATTTTGGTTACATTGTGATCTGGATATATGAAATATTTCAGTTTTCACTTAATCCATAATGACGCAGTACTACTTTTCTGTCAGTTCCTAAATTAATTTTTCTCTAGATTTAAACTTTCTTGAGTGATTGATCACCATTTATTTTCACATTATCCTCTGAATTTAGCATTTTTCACTGTGAATCATGTATTTTTCCTCTACTTAATTTCCTATATTTAATTTGGATGTTCATGAAACCTCACAATAAATTTCAAGGTTAATATATCAAAAGAGAGAAAAGTTTCTGTAAAATATATGATTAACTAAACATAAAACAAGTATTCCCATCCACTGTTATTGATCCAACTCCATGGGTTTTACTAAAGAATCAATGCTGTAGAAGATGACGGTGTTTACATGGTACCTACAGAGCCTCTGAACGTCCAAATGGGTTGTATCTGATGACCATGAAAAGGTGAAAAACTGTATTTTATACCAATTATTTACATGTATTGAGAGGATTAATGGATCAACAGGTCAGTAGATGCTTTTGGTCGCCAATGGATGTTTATTTCTTTATGGGCTCATTTTTCTCAGCATTGTATTTATTTATTTCATCATTAGAATTGTCTTAAATGTTGAGCTGTAAACTACAAGTAACCCGTCTGGTTTCTCCAACACTTAGAAAAATCACCTTTTAAACACAAAAGAAACATTGATTTGACATTCATTGTGATAATTACTAACAACAACAACAGCGACATAAACATTTTATTATGATGACATTTCCAATCAGTGGAAGTGAGAACTCTTATAGGCTTTATGGAGGGGGGGGTCTGTCCCAGTATGTTTGTCCATTTAATATATACGACTTAATGCATCACACTGTCTTTTTTACAATAGAAACAGCATGCAGCTCTTTCTAAAGCCTTCACTATCTAACCTGCGATCATGAGCATCTCTTTTTTTTACACTTATTGTGAACAGCTCTTTTATTCATATCCGTTGTAGCCGTTTAACAAAAGCACACAGGACATTTTAAAAGATGCTGTATGACTCTAAAGAAAATACATATTCTTTCACTCCATTCATGGAATATATTAATCTTCTCCAGCTGAACAGTCTTCTTCATATCTGTTTATAAAACTCATATCACACATTACTCTTCACTGACAACATATTTCATCCTGGCCTTTATTATCAGCATGATTAAATATACTTCATTGATTTATGACACAAACCTTTCCCTATCGTATTGCTGTTAATGCTACACATGTAGGATATTTAGTAATCCAGGAAGTATCAGATGGTCTTGTTATTAATATCTTCACTCATAATGCAGAACTAAAGCTCCACAGAACCAACACAAGGCTGTAATTTCAGTCATCTATAACATTTACTCACTTTAGAACATGCATTTCCTTTTCTAAAGGGGCGTTAAATACCTGTGGTCCTTTGTGTAGTGCAGCGTGAAGTGGTGTGGTGTATGTTTTGTGAAGTTCAGAAGTGAAGAAGTGAAGACTCTGTAAGCGCTTTAAGCACTGTCCAGAGACTTTAAGCCACTGGCAGTCGGTCAGTCATTGAGCAGGAGCTGCTCCATTAGCTGTGAGTTGTTAATGTGTAACAGACCTCTGTGGTTTTCACACCACCCTGTTAATTTTATCTGCGAAGCTCTGATGGAGAAAGCTATCTGTAATTATACATTTGTAATTTGGCAAAAGAGATAGATGTGGAAATGAGTGTGGAATCAGAGCTGCATTGTTTTGTATGTTGTGCATTTCATTACACAGTATTTAATTATATCCTCTAAAAGCTGTTTTTATGTCACAAATGTAATTCATGTCAATTCAGTTCTGTTCCAGTATGTACAGATAAAGATGAAGTTTATTGATTTTATTAAAAATATTAGCTTAGTGCCATGTTTATAGCCAAAGATGTGTGAGGGTCTTACACCTTCCTCATATACAGAACCACTCTAATTTCTCCATTTTAGTTATTGGTCATTTTATTTCTGTTGAAATGTTAAAACATCATGTGAGGCGACTGTCCAGCCTTGACTTCTATTTGGAAAACCAATTTAAAATCGCTTTAAAGGAGTGACGAAAAAAAATGGAATTATACATTTTAAAACATGTTCATGTGCTCTACATAAACTGTAAATGCTCTGCTTGGGTCTGAATTCTTCATTAATTCAACTCCACAGATTTTCAATCCTATTTCTGAGTAATGACACTAGAAAGGTCATTTTGAGCACTGGCCCTTTAAATGCACATGAGCCACGTCATGCCCTGCCCCCTCCAGGTTATTGGTTGTGCTGTTCTGTTCTGTTCAACCAACTGAACATTTTAGTTAATCGGCTCAAACTTTGGACATATTTTCTGTTTTTACTACAACCGCTGCTGATAAACAATTATGTCGAACTTAGAGAAATGTTCATCAGAAGTCTTGACCTTATATGGGCAAATGTTGTGATGTAACTAGTTAAAGACACAAGAAATTAAGCAGGAATTAAAACAGGTTGTAGAAATCCACTTGATTTTTGCCAGAATGAATATAAAGATAGTTTTGCAGCAGCTGGAGGGTTCAGATTCAAACTTTATGAACTATTAGCATCCAAATACACAAATAAATGAACCAAAGACTAATAAAAGTGGGTTTAACAAAATATGAGCCCTTTTAAATCATTTTAAATATATCCCTTGCCCTATTTGGCATAATTAAACCAATTTTGCATTCATTGACAATATTATGACGCATTTGCACGTATATTCTTTCCATAATATGCAAACAAATGTTGTCAGAATATGTTCATTTTATAAAATATCATTCGGGGTGACCATCAAGACAATACAATTTTGGGACTTTTATTTTGAAACCACCTCAAGGACAGGATTCAGCATCAGCCAGACACATCTGAGGGACCATATGTAGGAATAATAACAAAGAACAGTATAATGTGTGTCATTCAGGAATTTCCCCTGGGTTCTGCTCTTTTTCAGCAGCATAAATTAATTCTAATGTGGTTATGTAACAAAACAGATTGATTTCCTTGCATCATAATGCATATGATTATACATTTATAAATCTGAAACAGCCATCAGTGGGTCAGTGTACAGTGGTGGAAAGGGCAGTGCCTCCCTCCTGGAACCTGTTGCTCATCCTCCATGGCTGCATTTTCACATAAATATACCTGGTATGCAGGTCTCAGCAACTACATAAATGGGCTTAGAATCACATTGAACTTTAAAGAGAATATTTATCAATTCCCAAAAGATGTAGTGAAATGTCTTGCCTCGCCTGTAAAATGCTTTCAGTGGCTCCCTGCTGGGAAACGGGATTTAACCCCTGCCTGGAAAGCTTACATCTCCCTTTGCAGCCAGCCACTTTTTGCTGCACAATGGATGGAATACTGATTGATGTGACAGTCGTTTGGCTGCTTCAGTCGCAGACACATGTAGAAGCAGGTGTGGTTAATAGAGTCAGCAAAGTGCGCACACTGAGTCGCCTGAAGTTTATGAGCCTGTCCTGTCGAAAACATGCTCGCAGCAGAAACCAACTCATCATGACCCGTAGTTACGCACTGGTGTTAAGAGGCATCTAGTGGTTGTATCGCAAATCATAGTTAGCGTCATAGCATATGGCTGCGTTTCATTTTACAGACGTCCAGAGTGGATTTGGATTCAGAAAGCACCACTGTTCATCTCCTGTTTCAATCTTTATTCAAACATTATTTCTTTTCACTACCATTCCATTCCATAGCTCACCTTGGAAGAAAGGTTTTCAAAAGATTTTAATACTAGGTTTACATATGAATGAGAGGAGAAAAATGTTTGTGTTGAAAAATATTCATGGTAGTATGGAAAGTGTATCTAAACCTTATGACCAACATCATTAGCCACGAAAAGATACATACCAGAGCACACTAAAGGCTAAAACAAAAACCACAAACCAGTCAAACAAATGAACATAATATAAAGCTCAATATTTCCGCACATCTGTGTGATGATACCATCAAGTTTTCCTCTTCAAACAACACCTCAGAGCCAGTTATTTTGAAACTGTGACTTACAATCTTTATCTTCCTCCTCAGCTGATAGTTTACATTATAACTCAACAGTTATAACAGTTAATACACAGATCACCGCTATTTTCTGTACGTTTTGTGCCATCAATAGCTGTTTATTCTGATCCAGGAAGCAAAGGTATTGTCTTATGTTGCGTAAATGTGAGATGGGGGTGGGATTTAATAAGTTTGCTTCTTCCTACTCCTTTTTGAGCATTACATATAGAATTTATTTTGTTATTACTAGTGTACATGGCAATTGAAAATTTGTCTTGATCAGCTTTATTCGTTAATGTATTTGCTCTGATGTTAGTTCCTTGTACACATAAAAATGTTGAGTGTTTTTCTTATCAAAACAGACAAATGAGTGAAAAAACAACAACAAACACAAACGGCAAACTTAGCAAAGATAATAATGTCACGTAATAATTTAATACATTCATAAGCTTCATAATCAAACTCACTAATGTGGGAGAAACACTGATTTCATCATGAAACTCCATTCTTTTAATCTAGAGTTATGTCCAGTGGTGAAACAGTGTGTCTTTTATCACTGTCACGTGTTGCTAGGCACAACAAACCCCACGGCTCTGTCGTATTCTATCTTATTTTGGCTTGGGGAAAAGAATAAACAAATACTTTAGTAAAAGGTCTTGTGGTGTTACTTTTCCTCATCATTACAGACTGACAAAGTGACTCACTTCTCCCTCTAGTGGCCACATAAATTACTCAGATCTGTGGTATGAATATGCTCAGTACATATTTACTCTACAATTCAATTTGTCATTAGTACAAATACTTTTAGTATTTGTAATAGTATTAGGATTTGTAATATTCGGCAGTACAGATACAACATACAGCTCAAATACATAAAGCCTGTTTAAGAGCGTGTCAGGAGTTTAACCGAACAAATCAGACAACTCCCAGGAACAGACTGCCATTATTATTATTTTTTTAGATGAAGGCCACCCAGCAACACACACACACACACACACACACACACAGGCACTAAGACAATGCGTGTTTGTGTAATTGAGAGAATCAAATTGTCGTCTTATTTGTAGTGTGGGTGGCCTGCCACACTTTTATTGTATGAGAAGCCACAGACCACAAACCACACAGGCAGAAAGGAGGCAGCCGCCTGTGAGGTTCTGCTGTTGACTCATCCTTTCACAGTGACAACAGAGAAACAAGCTCTTAATGGAGAAGGATTTATACTTCAAAACTTGGAATTCTCGACAAGTTATGGACAAAAATGCAGACATGCAAGTCCTGTGATTTTCAAGAAAACTGTCAAATATTGCAAGAGTTGATACGCTTGCAGTTGATAAAGCGTCAAGTTGCAGAACTTTAATGGAAACATGTTTGTTACTTTTAAGTGAATCACATGGTATGTGTTGTGCTGATTGGCATCTCATCTAAGAGAACACAGAACACTCTGTCATTAATTAAAGCTTAGCGTAGACAGCAAACAAGAAGGAAATCCAAAGAGGAACATAGATCTTAAAGAGAACTTGAAGATGATTTGATTGAAGATGGTTTAATTTTTTGGAATGAACACCACAAGAGTAAACTTTAATTGTATGACATGCCTATAGTTAGAGGAACTAGTTTATATCAAACCTATACTGTTACATTAGTCACACTGTCGTGATCACACACCTTGTTTAAACCAATCAGAGGTGCCTTATTAACGCGTCATGAATATTCATGAGGGACACCAGACAAGCCAGTCGTTCAACCACAGACCCTCTTCTAGCTTACAGAAAACAGCTTCAAGCAAGAGAAATAGGACATAATTTTTCACAGAAATGCACAATGCATTCAACCATAGTGGTGACACAGCAGTATGAATAAAATAATGATAGAAGTTGACCTTTAAGAAAAATACTAAAAAGCTTCAATCCTTCAATGACAGATTACTCTGAGATACTACATGTCCAAGGTTTATACAAATGTACAATTTTGAGGACAGACTTTTTTTTCACAACAGCGGGAGGCAGAGGGATTAGTAAAGCATCTTAAGTTTCACTTTCACTTTGTACAGTCATATGGTATGACTCCTATACCTGAACCAGACCCAGCATCATCTATTTATTATTTGAGTATACCATATACTGTATATAAATGTAAAAGACAGTTAGTACAAACAAACCCATTTGTGCTCTTCTATTCCCTCAACTAATAAGAATCGACAAGGAATTGGATCGATAAGCAAAATGATTAATGTCATCAGAATCGTTAAATTCTTACCAGTTCCCATCCCTACATACCTAAATCCATTTTTGGTGAGATGAGAAACAGAGAAGCTGTAGATAAATTTGTAGATAAATATGAGAAAATGCCCGAAGTGTAGAACTGTACACAATCATCTTTCTGTCAAAACTTTGAAACTCAAACATTAAACTAAATGATTATCTGCAGTGGATGCTGATCAGCCAGTGTCAGTGTACTAAAACTCTACTTGAACTAACGCTTTGAGCTTAATTTAATTAAAACACAATGTGCTTGTTTAAACACCTGCTTATACTTTGTGCAAATTTGCCATGGGAACATGGTATCTATCTGTCAGAACAAAACAGTGGCCTTCAGGAGTAAGGTAAAACTTTGTGTTCTTATCTGTCTGCTGTTGTAGCTCCTGTTTGGCATCTTTATTTGTAACCAGTTCACATTTGGAGCTGAATGGGATGAGCTGTCCTTCCAGATGATGGCACACAGTCCTGTAGGAAAGTGAAGACACAGAGACTCAGAATGACTAATGCCACAGATGACAGGCCTGTTCCACAAGACACTTCATCTTCTGGGACAGTAATTAGTGTCTAATTAAAATGTAATATTCTGAATTTTATCTTAAGAAAAACCACATGTATTTGTGTCATCAGCATTTTCCGAATTTAATTTAGTTGCACTGTTTGACATACAACATGATCAGTTTGACAAGTCTGAATTAATGATGAAATCACCTGCAAACTTTAGTTGAAAGTGTTGAAGGGTAATTTAAGTGCATTCAATTGAAGCAGCCTTGGTTTATTGTATGCCATTTGATGGTTTCTGCAGAACACAATGGGATGCTTGTTAAAGAAGTGAAATAATTTTGTCCAGTATTAGTCAGTAATAAATGTACTCAATTTAATCGCTGAGCTGTGGGAGTTCTTTTCCAGTCATTCACCTCCTTTGCCATATAGTCGTGTGCCATTTCCTGCCATCTGGAGAGCGGAGTCTGCTTAGTACAGGCCACTGCAAATATATGTGAACTCTGATCATCACAAATGCCCAAAGACCTCTCAGACTGTCACCAACTTGTTCCTTAATAGCCTGTTTTTGTGTTCTTATGGGGGTTTTTTGGGGCCAAAAAATACACAAAAAAACAGCACACCAGCCAGAGTAGCATACTTAAAAATTTTCTGTCTAGATTTGGCATCTTAAAGAGAACTTTAGCAATGTTTCTAAATGCGTCCCATTTAACCGACTGATCATTGGTCAGATAAAAACACGGACGAGCATTGATGAACGTCAGTATGAATCCCTCATTCCTTTTGTTTACTGTCTCTTTTGCCACTGTGCTTGATGGTGTCATGATCATGTAAATGAGACAGCCACATCCTCTGTGAAGAGTAAATTTCCACACAGGCTTCAGCTACTTTCCATTAAGAATCGTTGGCATCACTGACTTAGTGACGCGTTTTATCAGTGAGACAACGAGCAGCGATGGCACAGCTCAATAAAGTAAATTGGCTTTCAGATACTCGGGAAATACCTTTTGAAGAACCAGTTCCAGCTCGGAATTAGTTGACATCACTGGCTTTATCTTTTAACGGAGGCAAATGAGGCAACGTGGTTAAAAAAAATCAGGAGGGTAAAGTCCTGTTTGCAAGAAGACTAGTATTTCCTGTATATCAATGGTGATGGTAATTATTGTGGAAGTCGCCTGTGATTACAATCCTTTGTAAGTGCCATTTGTGTATTAGCCCCATGTGTTTTGACATCTCTTTAATTGGTGTGATACATTTTTTGTTTTCTCTGCACTTTTATTTAGCTTGTTTTGATGATGATGTAGGTTGTGTTTGTGACAAATTAAAATTTTATGCTTTAGCCGTTTAACAACTGCAGTCTCTCCAGCGCCCATTTTGCATTTTACAACATTGAAATTCCTATAACTCCTAAAAACTCCTAAACTACACTATTTACAAAATTCAAATGGCATCAGAAAGCTCAGATCCTGAGCTTTCTGACACTATATAACACTTTATGGCAGCATTGTGGGATTATTACAAGCTGGAAGAACAGTTTCAGAGACTTTCGCACAGGCAAAAAAACACCTGGGAATAAAAAGAATATGAAGATATTATATGAATACTGAATGTTCAAGACCAAAAAAACATGTTTGAGCTGATGTAAAACAGGTACAGTTGTTTCTGATATAAATATCCTAAAAACTTTGAGTCCTTTTTAAAAAATTTTATACTGGTGCTGTCAAACAATTGGAAAATTTTAATCGGATTAATCATAGGGTTGCAGTGGATTAATTTTGATTAAACACAATTAAATATTCATTTATATTCATCGTGTTTCATTTTGCATGAGCAAATAGACTCAAGAAAGAAGGGGACATATATGCACTTAACATGTTTATTACCTTCAATAGTTTCAACAAAACAACTTGAAAACAAATGTTCCATCTTGGGTTTTTTTCTCCTCATATTTCCGTCCAGAGCCAACATGCTGTTCATTGTCTTCCATCTTTATGGGTTGGTTCTGTCACTACTGGATCAACTGCCCATTTGTTCATGTGCGACATTAACTCTACTTGGAAAAATGGCCCCAAATGCATTGGCAGACACTTTCAGAGTCATTCTTCAGTACAGATGGGTTAATTGGGTTAAAATTTGTAATCAGATTAATCATGATGTTGGAATATTCTGCGTTAACATGTTAATTTTGACAACCTTAGCTTTTACTAAAATAGATACAAATCTGTTTTAAGCATTTATTATTTCTCACAATAATAATAATTAATGGGCAGATATTGAAAGTTAAATTCTTTCTGAAAACAAACATGCAAAAGAATTACCAAAAAACATATTTTTGACACTTTTATTATGAAAAAAACATGAAGACATCTAGGTGGCTGCTCATAATGGCAGTCTTAAAAGGCTTCAAATTAAAGTGTTTTGGATGGAAATTCAGGAGTCCCATGTTGAGATAAAAAATGGATATTCACCAGTGAAACTTCACTGCTTCTTAAAAGCAACATCTCAAAAAGTTGATGATATAATAACATAAGAAAACAGTTTTTTGCCTTTCACCGCCGATAAAGTGGTGACCCTGTCATTGACATCAGAACCAGGGATAATGTCAGTAAATTCAACTAAATTACAGACATTGCTTATCCCCTGCAAATATGCCCCATGAAACCCAGACGTGGATGATTTATCTCTATATCACTGGAGTCTGCAGGTTAAACTAGTTCTTTTCAAATGTCCTCAGACTGAAGCTCCAGGTTAACACAACCTTCAACTCTGAATAAAACCTGCTGATTCTTAACTGAAGGCTAACAGTGACTAATGTCAGCAGAAAAGTTTAAAAAGATTAAATATTTACTGTAAATCAGTTCTTTTGGTCCTTACCACCACTTCATGTGTGACACATTACATCAGTGTTATTAAAAAAGTGCTGCTGAGCTTCATAGCTGCACTGAAATGACTGAATATGAAGTTTAATATGCTGCATTCCACATTAGTGTAGTCTCAAGTATCCAAATAAGGTCGTATGCATGATGGTTACTGGAATTAAAATTATAGTTCGATTTTAAATGGGGAAACAACTAAGTGAGAAAATGTCTGAAATATTGAAGGAACCTGGGAAAAGTGTATGTTGGCAGGTATTTTAAGTAGTGCATTATAGCCCAACAAATAAGATTTAAAAAATTATTGTCATTGTTGTAAAACATTAAGAACACTAAAATAATGTTCGACAGCACTAATATGCCAAAAACTGTTAAAAAAATAAAAAATAAAATAAATGCAGAAACAATAATTCTAATTCTAAGTACACTAACAATACAACTGTGTTCTAAATCAGGCTTCAAATACAGTACTGGTATTAAAAAACAAAAAACAAATCACAAAAACAATACACAATCAATCATTTTATTGGAGTTAAAACAACTGTTGTCATCTATAAACTGGAATGTCCAACCTGCAAAGTTTTTTATATCAGCAGGACAAAAACATGTTTACAGGACAGACCGTCAAAACACAAATATGCAACCAGAACTGGAAACATAAACTACCTAATGGCAAAACATTACCTGGAACTTCACAACAGCAACATCACAAACTATTGGCATTGACCATATTCCAACCTCTATAAGAAATGGAGACAGACTAAAAAAACTTCATCAACAGGAGGTTTTTTGATTTTTAAACTATAAGCCACTATAAATGAAGTGTGTGTGTGTTTCTTTTAAAGGCTTTTTTACTCCATATAAACAGGGAATGTGATTTTGCACTTTTATTTTTATCTTCTAAATATTTGTCGATATTTCTATAGGTGAGGGGTTTTTTTTGTTTTTCTTTTTGGTTATTTTGTTCGTTTGTTCTTTTGACCTGTAGTGACACTGCCTGCCGTCATTTTTACATGTCAACACTCTCTACGGGCCATTACCTTTATGCCCAGTTGACAGGTTCTTATTGGTCTGAACCGACTTTAAAAAGAACCAACAGTTTTCCAGGCTTGTGTTTTGTTTGACCTCCTGATGAAGGCTTGAAGCCGAAAACACATTGAAGTGTTTTTTTTTGTTTTTTTTTTAACGTCTATATATGACATTTTAATGTTTAAATAGAGTACCTTGGAGTTTTCCTGTTTATCACAGTACTAGTATTGAAGGACTGTAAAGTACAAGGTAAAGTTTTAGGCTGAGGTCGAGGTTGTTCATTAAACATCAGTTTATTTTGTCACACACTTATGGAAACGTGACTACAGGGTGTGTGTCTTTTGTCAGTGTGGTTACCATGACTCTGTTCCTTTGCTAAAAACATGTTCATGTTGTTTGTACAAGGTTGTTATTACATCCCATTATGTCTTCTTGTTTAGCACCATGTGACGGCTCCAAACTGTATTAACCAACATTTCAAACATATTATGACTTTGGTATTCAATCCATCACAACTTTCTCACCCTTACCACCATTGTTTCTTAAATTTTGTTGATCTTATTTTTATAATTATGTGCAATTTATCCCACTGCCTGTAGGGGCGCTAATCCATTATCCACTAATATAGGTCATATTATGTGCAGGTAAACATCATATTTTCTTCACTGAAGTTGGATGATTTGTTGAAACTGCAACATTCCCAGCTCAGTTCAAGTCTTAGTGATAAAGGAAGGAAGGAAGGAAGGAAGGGCCATATTAGCCATGCATGATTTCTTTCAGGCTGTCATTTTTATTCGCATACATGCAATCGTGCTTGAGTTAAATGTCAATGAATGTGGAGCTCATTGTTATTTTTATGATCTGTGTTTATTCATGCATCCAAAGCAGACTTCTCGTTCTATGTGTGTCCGTTCATACCTACCTTCTGTTAATAAGACTGACAGGTGCTGGCTTTTATCAGGGGAAAGGATGGGGCTCTGCTGTTTTTACTGGCAGTGCTTCTCGCTAGGTGTGGCTACAGGCATGAGACAGCTTTTCAAAGAGCATATTGTTATTGCAAGACTTAGAGCAGATGTAGGGATGTAAAATCCCTGTACCTTGCCTCAAGCTGTTTCTCTGTCAGTGCTCTTCATCTGATATTGGTTATCCTTTCTTTCTCACTCTGTTCCTTCCTTCCTTCCTTCCTTTCCCTCTGCCTTTTCTGTTGCTGTCTCTCTCCCTATAGGCATGCCCAGCTTCATCAAATCTCCCGACGACCAGACAGGGATTTCGGGAGGAGTGGCATCGTTCGTATGCCAGGCAGTAGGTGAGCCCAAGCCACGCATCACCTGGATGAAGAAGGGGAAGAAAGTCAGCTCACAGCGCTTTGAGGTACGACTGGGGAGCCGGCTTCAGAGCTTCCTGTCTGATGTGTTAGAATGTGCAGCACCTCCCTGTCTCACACCCATAGTGCTGATTAACCTCCTGCAATAGCTGGTGTCTAATGCCGAGAGACAGAGTGGGAAAAGATCATGAGTTCTTACAGTATTTTCTACTTTTATATAATACATCAACAGATGACAAGAGTGACAGCTGTTCATATGAAAAAGGACTTAAAAGCACATTTATTTAATTGATTGCCAGTTAATTCAAGTTCAAATTAAAGCTTTCTTGTGCATTTCCACCTTCTATTAATATTTTTATTTTAAGTTGACAAGTAGGCCCATGTTATATTTATTGTATGACTATGTTAGAACAACTATGTTAAAATTCTGTAAAAGCTGTAGCAGCTCATTTCATTTGGAGCCACTTATTGATCAGTCGACCAATCAACCAATTAATCAATCAGTCAGTCAGTCAGTCAAACTATCTCCCTAAACATTAAAGGTTGACTTGCTTTATTATCCCTCTAAGGAATAATAATGCATTTTACCCCATTCAAATACACACACAGTACCTAGCATTAGCTTTAGCATACACATTAAAAGCAGTGACCATCGAAGGTGTTCAGGGACCACCTCAAGGTCTTCATTAGTGCCGTGGTCAAGGGCACTGACAAGACAATTAAATTTTATGTGGCTGGTTTTAATGGTGGGGAAACTGGAGCAAACCCACTTCATGTGGAGAGAACAGGTAGACTCAGTAATTCTGGTCAAGAATGGAACCCCGGACCTTGCTATGAGGCTGACCATGAATAGTATGAATATTAGGCCTTAAATGAAAAAGTGTCCTCATTGTGGGTTGGCAAACAATACACAACTACCAGTGGATTTACTTACGTGCATATAGTATCTTAGAATCAAGTCAGACACATAGTCGGGAGTGAGACCATTAAGTACTTTGTCGACCAATGAAAGACTTAAAATCAATTGGAGCGCTGGAGTTTTAGCAGACTAAATACATACCCTCCTGGTCTTCGTCAGCACATCTGCAACTGAACTTTGGTCTAGTAACTGAACTGTGGCTTAAAGTTACAGGTCTGGAAGAGAAATGACATGCTTGTAGTAGTTTCAAATGATGCAAAGCATTTTTACACACGTTTCCTGGTGGGAAATCTAAACTCAGTGACACCTAGGTATTCAGCCTGCTGTACAGGGCTAAAGTAACATTGAAGTACCTTATCCTATTGAAGGACATTTGAGCATTCCCAGCCTGGATGTCTAAGATACCATTGTGAAGGGCATCAGTAGGGCCTATGTCATCAGGACACACAGAAATGTAGAGCTAAGAACCGTCTTTCTAAATGTGGAAATTGATGCCATGTCTCTTGACATTTTGCAGAATTATACTTAGTGAGTAGTGGCAGTATTTCAGCCACACTGCATGTTATTTGCATATCATTTTGTGACACAGTAATCCAGTAGAGAACTACTTTGTGGACACACTGCATTTCAGCTTAATACAATGGGCTCATAAATCATCTTGACCAGTGTTGGCATTTACAGTCAGTAATGTTACTTGACTATTTGATTGAAATATGATGACATAATATTAATATATATCATGAATTATAATGTGAATAAGATTTTATCACCTCACACATAAATGTGATTTCTCCCTGAGTCATATCAGACTGATTTGGAGAAAACTACTCACACAATCCCATGCAAAATGTAATGAACCTTTATCAGTTATCATCCCAAATTTGGTCGGCTGAGATATTTTAATGGCATTTTTTAATAGATGAGTCTCACCATTAAAGTAAAAGTGAAGCAATAGTGTGTCTGTAGATGAAATATTGGTCCTGTTGTTTTTAGAAATGGAACTGACACAGTGTTTTCAATGATATAAACACTTCCATCATGAAATTCAATGCTGAAGTTCCCAATTTACTAAAGACAAATTAATTATTAATTATAACTTATAATTATAATTTTTGTTTCCTTTCCAGGTAGCATTGAAATCTAAGTTGCAAAAGCACTTTTTGAGTTCCACAACCATATCCATTGGACTCATGTCATGAAATAAATTCTGTAAAGTGTATAGTGCAACACTACAAGGATGATTAAATAATATCATTTTCAGTAATCTCCCTGAGGAGGCTGATCCAACTGCTTTTCTTATTGTAAAGTTCACTTTGGTCCAATGTTTCCTGCCGTGCAATGTTACATCACCTCCATCACCACCGCCAATTCAGTCGCATGCAGGCACACATTCCTGGGGTATGATTTTGTAACTGGAACACCGTACTTTTTACATTTCATCTCCAAACCATTGTACTGACAGATCAGATAATTAGTGTGATAACTTTCTCACAGTAAAAAAACCCTGCCTCGAGGTTTTATAGAGTGCTTCAAGGATGACATATGTTATTTGGCTACGTTAGTGTTGGCCTGGTTCTCTCTACAAAATGCCACTGGGGCAACCTCACAGCCTCATTTAGCCACCTGTGAACAAAACAGGTTAACCACAGGCCTTATTCCAGGCATCTAATCAAAAAGCCCGTCAGAAAAAACAATTAACTTAGAGAGGAGGTAACTGGAAGTGTAAAGTGCTAACTCATCATGGCAGCTGTTTCCAGTGGTTATCGTAAAATCCACCCCCTGAGTTTCAGTCACTGGGACCACGTCTAAAATAATATGTATTAGTAGACATTTTTATTGAGTTAGGCACAGATACATATAATTGAAGATACTTAAATTTTTCAAGAACTTCCTAAAGCTGCTGATTTGTCTATTTTTTTTTTTTAGCAATGTATAACAAGGTTACTGTCAACAGGTAATTGAGGCATTTTATAGAATTCTTGAATATGACTACAGTCTGACAAAAACGTATGAATCATTGTGATCAGTTTTTCCACCACCATCTCTCTGCATTATAGGGAAGTATTAGCTCGAACTCACTCACAGACTCTGGTAGTCTTGTAGATAAATTGTGCAGAATGACTGCTTGTCCAAAGTCCAGACATTTAATGCAGGCTGCATTAGTGCTCACAGCAACAGCTTAATAAATAGGACTGTGTTAGCCCTCCTGCAGGACCATGGAGCAGCAGGAAGGCTCATTAGCTGTCGGCCAACCCAAATGACTTCAAGTGAAGTGACTCAACATGAGTTCTGCGTAGACTGAGACACTTGGTTGATGTCGTTGTGAGTAATAAGAATTATCTTCCACCTGTCTGCTCAGCATTACTCAAACTGATGGGAACCCTATGTGTGGGGCGGGTGGACCTCCTCCCAAAGCAGGAAGACAGTCCAGTTCTCCACCTCATTAAAATGGGCTATTATTAAATTGAAGTTGAATCATACTTCTGACTGACTAATGCATTAGAGAGATTTCTTAAAATGAGGTCAGTCACAGGTCAACAACATGGCATGGATGACGCAGACTGTGTTAGGAATCACATAGTGGACGCTGCATGTTGCATACAGATACTGTAGTAAAAGCTTTTCTCTGTAGCAGTATGACATGTGGAAATTCACACACTTCACTACATATTCACATCACCATCAGACTTATTAACTATGACTGAGCAGCTATTAGCCAAAGTTTGACACAGTCTGGATTCTATTTATTTTCCACAGAAATCACATGTCATTTTTATTACTAAATGGAGCATCCATTGTTTTGGTCAGTTTTCCAGTTGGCTAATTTCAGTGGCCATTACTTAAAAATTCCACTTGTATATTAATTGCAACCTGCCTTCAGACAAAAGAAAATAACTGTAATGGCTGTAACACATTGTAGGTTGCAGTATATCATGCAGTACTGACTACTTTGTTGATCTGGGTAAGTTTGGCATACTGCAAAATGATGTCTTCTTCTTCTCCAAAAGTGAAAACAGCCTATCTGTCATGTCAGTCAAACATTCACCAGGTCAGAATTACCTTTTTTTTTTTTTTTTTTTAACCCCTTAAGACGCAAAAAAAAAAAAAAAAAAAAAAAAACTTTTATTGGCACCAAAACACTTCAGTGAAAACTCAGGTTGTCAAAGTCAAACATAGAATATTCTGTGTGCGTGAACATCCTCCAGTTTGGACAAGTCAATAGGGTCAGATCCAGACAGTACTGTTTGCATCTGTGGTTTGGCCTGAAATGTCTTATTTATTTTAGTTTTCAGACCTGAATTGATTTTTATCTAACCTAATTGGTCTCTTTTATTCACATATGCTCACAAGATCAATTTGGGTCTGACGAACAACAAACAGAAGAATTTCAGTGATAGGATATTAAATCAAGGTTTATGGTTTCAGGTTACATTTATTAGGAAAAAAAAAATTACATAACTCACTGATCATAGTCACCATGTTAACAGGATTTCCAAGATTATTTTATATTTTTTCAAAGTTCGAGGAAAGAAAAACAGCTGCTGGGTCACAAACAAGAGCAGATGATCTGACCTGAACTTGTGCACAGGTTACAGTGCCTTAGAGATAAGGATGTAAAAGAGGTAAATCTGAATTTTCTTCAAGCTACTTAAGGAATAAATCAATGTCTGACAGACATAAAATAAAGTATGTTGTCAGATGCAGCCAAATATCTGCCTTACGTAATGAATTACCTGTATGTAATTTATTACAGTCAACGCCCTTTGGGACTTTCCTCTTATATCTTTGTCTTTCAAACTTGATCTTATTGTGTGAATGATTTCTATCATAATAGTGAAACATTTAGTGTCCTAATTATATAATCAAAGCTGATATTAATAAGCGTATCTGCTGCATCAGGAAAAAAATATTTCTGACAAATAACACTATAGCTGGTTTTAGTTATCCCCACAGGCATGAAGAAGAAGTTAGTGTTTTCATTAGTCTTAATTTATTTTGTCTTTAAACTAAGCTTGAACTTATTTTAGAATGGGTGGAGCTGGAATTTTCCTGACATAAAACAAGATTTGCCTTTTTGTGTGCAGAAGTTAAATCCTTTTTAGTGTTAAATACCTCGTTTCCATTTCGGAGTTCTATCATAATAGCCTTATAATCAGCTCATGTCATTTTGAGTAATAGGAATGCTTCTCCTTTGGGCTGAGTGTTACTCATAGTAATGGCTTTCCTGTGTGTGGGATGCTTGTACCTCCTACCAAGACAGGAAGTCTTGCAGCTCCTTCATTAGAGTAAGAATGTGCTTCCTGCCAGCTGCCTCCTTGGGTCATACATGCATTGGGCGGAAATGTAAGGCTCACTGCTCTGACCTCTGAGTCTTTAACCCCCAAACATTCCTGAAGCCCCTCAAATACCTGTTATTCACTCAAGCTCATCACGGTATACATCCTCCTTCAGCTGCTCTGAGGGTCAGCCTATACTCTGCGCAAATGATCAGACGTGACTTGATGGACTTGAAGAATCCAACGTTCTGCACGTCTTATCCCCGCTGCCACCATCAGTCTGTCTTTTAACCTTTTATCGTTGCCATTTTCATGGAACCACATACACTCTAAGGGGGAGTTCATTCGTACTTCTTGAGGCTTGTAAAATAGTTCTAGGATATAAATATTTGAAGTCTAGTGTTGTGTAGTTTCAGTGTGTCCTAACGCAAACCTTAGTCTTACACAGAATCACTGTTGGTCTGATGAATGTTAAGAGGTTTTAAACAACATCTCTGGTTCTTTGGACAAGGCTTTCATAATACCGTATTTTAAGGGCTATAAGACTCACTGGAATATTAACCGTATCTGACTATAAGCCACAGGTTTCTACGTTGTGACATGAGATATTTACACAGACAGATGGTAAACGGAAAGATTATTTAAATATTTATTTCCATTCCATTCCGCTGCTTTTTTCCAAACAGTGCCTGTAACACAGCAGTAAAACAGCTGGTTAAAAAACAGAAAAGTCATTGATCTCTATTCTATCTTCCTCCTGCCACTGAAACCATCAAACTCCTCTTCTTAAGTGTAAATACATATGCATTTGTGTTTTGTGTTTGTGTGTTTTCCGTGATTAGGGTGTGTGAATGAGTTAAACCTAAAACTAGCGTCTTCCTCGGTGTATCACCTCTTCCATCTGTCTGTTTCGCTTTTGTGCGCCTTGCCAAGAGCGCCCCCTGGAGCCTGGTAGCCAGTAAAATTCTATACTCAAGCTGCATCATTCAAGTCACAGGGTTCAAAGCGAGAAAAACGTAGCGGGTTATTGTCTGGAAAGTACAGTAACTGCATTGACCAACGTCTGACCAAAAAGTAATGTCTCTACTAGAAGTTATTTCAGTCAGTAAAACCACAAGCAATCAGAGTATCAGACAGTTTTAAAACTCATTTTGATAAATATAGTATATGAAGAAGTTAGCATGTTGACCTGTGGGAATCCACGGGTTCTAGAAGCAAGTTGATAAAGTAAGGAGTGGAGAGGGACGTCAACGGGCCAGGTCTGACCACGGACCTGGCTCTCCTGTGGTGCCCCCCATTTGTGGCTATGAATGGATGGACTTGTAAGCCTGTTGTAATATTAAAAGCAACCAATAATTCAAAAAGTATTGGTCTTATCAATAACCTGTTTTTACCTATCTGATCCTAGACCCAAAAAGCTGAAGTACTCCAAAAAGCAAAGGCTAGCTCTGTCCAGTTTTACAGTTATTAAGCAGACACGCACACATGCACACACATGTGCGCGCGCGCACACACACACACACACACAGAGGTCACTTAGCTTTTATAATATCTATACTACAAAGAATATGTAAATATAGTGCAATAGTAGGAACAGCTCAGATGCTCTGCAGAACCGTCAGGTTCCTAGGCTTCTGGTAGAGGTCCTGAGTTTGAAGAAAACATACCAACCAATGTTTGTTTGTTCTTTATAACCAAACTGTTCATTTTATAAATTTTTCAGTTTTTGTTCATGTACTTTGGTACAAGTACCAGTAACATTGGCAGACAATTAAAAATACAGATATTATATTATCCTGACTGTAAGAGCTGCCAGGTTTTGGGGATAGACTTGTGGAAGCACTGGTGAGGAAAGTACTCTTTGACAAGTTCCCTTGGGATACTATTAGTGAAACAAGAAGAGAGTTGTCACCCCTGAAGTGAAACATGAAATCAACTCAAACTGTGGCAGTGATAATCATCAGCAGCTTGAGAGGTGATTCAGTCTGTTTTCACTGAACTGAGGATTCTAGTGTGTTGTAGTGTTCGAAATTGACCTTGGTCTCAAGACCAGGTTTCAGAAGCTGGACCCTCTTTCTGGAATTAACTGTATTTTATTTGGTCTTGACACGTTTGTTGACTAAGAGGACTTCATTTTACCAGTCCAAATTACACTGTAGATGTGGGGTTACCAATAGAATGCCTGTGCACTGTTGGACTCATTTATGTTAGCACCCCCTCCCCTCGTGTACATGGAGACATTAATAAGTTGATTGGTCAATCCAAATCACATGCATCTGTGAATGTGAGGGTGAATGGTGGTCTCTATGTGTCAGCCCTGTGATGATCTGGGCTGGACCCTTACCTTCACCTGTTAGTAGCTGGGGTAGACTCCAGCGTTCATGCAGCCTTAGGATTAAGTACAAATGGAAAATGGAACTTCCTGTTTCAAACCCACATGACTCATAACAGTGTTAATATTGTAGGAGGATATCAGCACTTATATTTATAGCTTGTTTAACTCACACTTTCCAATACTTTGTGTTTGATACTTAACCCATAGAGGTCCAAATATACACAAAATCTAAAATGTTCAAGAACTTTAAAACCACTAATCCTATCAATATGTTGAAATGATTCATGTAAAATGCATTTTATCACCTTTTCATGGTCATCGGATAGGACAAATGTGGATGCTCAGAGGCTCCCTAGGTCCTGTGGAAACACTGTCATCTTCTACAGCATTGATTCACCAGTAAAACCCATGAAATTGGATCAATGACAGTGGATGGTCACACTGGGTTTATGTTCAGTTAATGACAGATTTGACTGAAAGAGTCGTGTTTTCTTCAATTTTCTCTGTTTTTGATATAACTCTCAAATTATCATAATGATTAAAGTACATGTGCAGAAAATTTTAAATACGAAAATACCAGATTTTCACTGAAAAAATGCTAAATATATAGGATAATGTTATGGTATACATGGTGGTAAATCACTTAAGATGGGTTGAATAGAGAGAACAACTGACACAAAAGTAGCACCTGGTCTTTTTGGGTTAAGATAAAAATTCCCTAGGTTTTTCCCAAGGTTGTGATAATAACTTTATTTGTTTAGGCATTTGAATCAAGTTCTTCTTTAGTTGCTGGTGTTGGTCACGACTAACTCTAACAGATGCACTTACAGTTTGAGAGTTCGTAAAGAACAGCCAATGCTTTAAAGGCATCTTGAATATTCAAGCTGACTGAAGTCTAATTATATATTCTCAACACTCTTACTTGGAAATTCTTAATGAGTTCAATATTTTAGAAGCTAAAATGCAGGATTAATACTGTACATTATTGTAGTCACGTTATAATGGAATTTGTGATACATTGACATATCTGCCTCATATGTCAGTCTCAAAATTCAGTCAAATGCAGAATAATGCATAGTTGATATTGTTATAACATACACCTGCCCTGGATGCTGAAGACAAACGATCACTTGTCAGACAATCTGTTTGACTATGCTGAGGTTTTAGTTCTCCTGGGAGTTTATACCATAAGTTCAAGCATCAATTTTTAATTTTCCTTTTAGCTCTGATATTTCATGCAACTTGACATGTGTACCTGCAACATGAGTGGTACAACACTAACCACTTAAGAAGGCTGTATGACAGTTACTGCAGGAATGTAAACCATATAGAACATATAGTGTGTGTAAAGGATATTCTAAAGCAAGAAGAGACTGCTGCATGTGCTAAAGCACTTTGTGTGGGACAGACGGATCAGTGGGTTAGCGGTCAAACTCAGGTTGTTCTATAACAGCAAATGAGGCAGTGAAGCATGTTGAACAGGCCAGAAATCAGGATAGGAAAGGAAAGGAATGTTTAGTAAAAGACCAATAGTGTGTGTCAGATGTACAGATGATAATTTGTACAGATGACATTGTAATATGAGTTAACGTTTTAGAGAAAAAAACTAGAGAATCGTCAGCAAAGACAAAGAGGGTGTGATGCAACACCGAAGGTCTGACAACTGAAGGGTGGCTGTAGTAATTTTGGATATGTAGGTTATTTGGACCAAATAATGCAGCCTAGTGTTTATTACAGTTCACACAAATGTAACCCTTGAATACTGATCATCTCACCGGGCTGTGGGTAAGGCGGGATACGATAGTATTCTTGAAGTTGATATGTTTTGCCGTCTTCTGTGCTAATCATCACCAAACGGCAAGACAGTTTCAGCTGAATATTCTCAGCAGCTGACAGTGTACACACCTTGTGCTCAATCGTAGACTACACTCTCGTGTCATGCTAACACAGATCATACCACTAACAATAGGCAGGAAAAAAAGACAAGAAACATAATAAAAGAATATATAATATAAATTGACTGAATAATTAATGAAATAATATATTAATTGCAGCATAAACTAATGTCACATATATAATAAATAATAATACATCACATCATTTAAACAAAAATAAACAAAACAACAAAACAAAAATAAAATAATATTCAAATGAAGTGTTACACAAATATTTAGTGGCATCAACTGCAACCTTGCTTGGTGGTGCTTTTGATCACTGTACTGGTTCCAGAACACCTTCAACGTCAGATCACTTCAAATTTCCCTACAGAGATAATACAGCAAATTAACCTTTAACCTTTATGTATCATCACCACATCAAGCGTCATCTAAATGTGCTTCTATGTTAATGTTAGCTGTTGTTGTACATCAAGAAACAGGAACTTCTTAACCCATAAAGAAGACCCAGTGCTACTCTTATGGTAGTTCCCAAATAAATCTTTCTCTCTTTTTTTTTTTTAACCTTTAAGTGATTTATCACAATTAATTTTGATATTATACCCTGAAGTTTGCATTGTAACTGAAAATCTGTTATTTTCCTATATTTAATTTACTGATCATGTAGATGTCCATAAAAGCTAAAGATACACTGAAGTTTATTATACTGGAAACAGAGAAAAATAAAGAAAAAGAGACTTTTTTGTAAAATATATCATTAACTGAACATGAAACCAATATAGAATTTTTCTGCACATCTACTTTAATCGTTATGATGAAACCACATTTGAGGGTTGATGTATCAAAAACATAGAAAATTAAAGAAAAAATAACTTATAAACATAACATTATCCTATATATTTAGCATTTTTTCAGTGAAAATCTGGTATTTTCGTATTTTAAATTTTCTGCACATGTACTTTAATCATTATGATGATTTTAGAGTTATATCAAAAACAGAGAAAATTGAAGAAAACACGACTCTTTCAGTCAAATCTCTCATTAACTGAAGATAAACCCAGTGTGTCCATCCACTGCCATTGATCCAACTCCATGGGGTTTACTGGGGAATCAATGTTGTAGAAGATGACAGTGTTTCCACGGTAACTACACAGCCTCTAAACGTCCAGATGGGTCATATCTGATGACCATGAAAAGATGACAAACTCTATTTTACACCAATTATTTGGATGGATTGATAGGATTAGTGGATCAACAGGTATTAAACTGTCTAATCAGTAGATGGTTTTGGTTACCATTGGATGTTTGGGTTTTTATGGGTTAACTTACAAACTGAGTCAGCTAATGTTAACCATTTTGACAGCTCCCACCACAAACATTTCAACACAAAATTGAACACCATAATCTCTCACTTTGAAACCTAGGATTGTATTCTCTGTTTTTATAGTTGAACTGTCAAAAGCTATTCTAAAGACAGGCATGTATTTCAGTGGAAATACCATGGATAATGACATTAATCCTCCTCTGCTGTCGTCTGGCCAGGTGATTGAGTTTGACGACGGCTCAGGCTCAGTGCTACGGATCCAGCCTTTGAGGACCCATCGAGACGAAGCCATCTATGAATGCACAGCCACCAACAGTGTGGGAGAGATCAACACCAGCGCCAAGCTCACCGTCTTAGAGGGTAAGTCTCCTTCAGTGTTCATAAGTCCTGCTCAGGTTTGGCTTCAGAACTTTGTCTCTTTGATTCTTTGAAGCCATAACAGGTTTTCAGGCACATATTCAGCAAACATGTTATGTTTTTTAGTGTTACAGAGATTTTACACACATTTCTGCCCTAGTCCCATTTCTGCAGCAGATATGGCACGAAGCTGAGTTGCTTATTTGATGGAACTAAATGTCAGTTTGGAGTTAGCCGGTGTCCAAGTTTCACACAGTGCAGAATCTTTGTCTATCTGTGTTTATCATGCTGGATTGTGTTGAAAGTGAATTTGGCTGGGAACCTCCTGTAGGTGTGTCTCTAGACAGCTCTGTTCTTTGCCAACGGCAAGATGGAGCCCAAACACATTTATTTAATCGACACTCTAATTGATAGACAAACAACCACACAAAAAAGGCTCTGTCTCTCTGGCAGCCTTTTCCAAATCACTCAGGAACCCATTATACTTATTCTGCCATGTAGATATTGTCAGCAGTAAACACAGCCTAAGGCTCTAGAGCCTTTTGTACCAAACAAACAGGCCTTTTTCTCCCATAAAACCACTCAGGGTCTTGTTAAAAGAGACTGACAGGTCAGACTGATAATCTTTGTTAACAGACTAATATTCATTGCACAAAGCTGTTTAGTGATGCTCTGTAGAATATCCGTCCATATTTTTGAACACAATCTTAAACCATCTGTTTCTTCATCTTTTGCTCATAACACTAATTTTAGACTCATTAAAATTACCTTCTACTCATTCTATTGTTTTATTTTTTTTTAATGGTAAAACTACACAAAGGGTCTTCCTGAATGTATGTACTTTTAATGTAAAACAGTAACAGTCCTCTGGAAGTGGGTGTTAAGTCTAAGTACAGGCTGCTCATTAAATCTTGTCAGCTTTACAAAGGTTATCTAGCTAAGACAAAATAACAAATCCAAGTTTCCAGGGTCTTGCACATGTACGTAACTTGTATGAAAGTTTGTGTTCAGAAGCTGGCGTCTACACATACGTTTGTGGGTATAAGGTTAGGAACAATCTTTATTTTTTGAATTGACATGAATAAACCAATCCCTGTATGATGGAAAAGAGAAGTTTATGCACAAACCTTTAGCACAACAGCATTTTCATAATAAATGTATATTTGGTAGGATTACTTTTATCTCTGCAATCTACATCATGGAAAAAAATATTAGACCATTAAAAGTCATTGAAAACAATGGTTATGTAATCAAGTACTAACTCCTGTGTGTATCATGTGACTAAAACACACAGAAAAGAAAACATGGAATGTCTAAAAGCACTGTTTTTGTCAGTAGAATGACATAAATATTGATGTAAGAACTGAAGTGATTTTAGTTTTTATCAAGAAAACATGGAAATTGGATAGATATAGGCTCTGAACTTAAACTATTATGAGCTATTTTTGTTGAGATCATTATATTTGTCCAAATAGCAATAGTTGTGGTTCAGTTGGTAGAACAGCTTGTCCAATGACCGAAGGGTCAGCGGCTCGAATCCTGGCTCCAACTGTCCACATGTCGAAGAATCCTTGGGCAAGACACTCAACCTTAAATAGCTCCCAGTAGGATCCGGCATGGTGGCAGCCGCCCACCAGTGTATGAGCGTAAAGCACCCTGGGCACCATGATGCACAAAATGCAAAATAAGTTCAGTCCTTTCACCTTTAAACAAATGTACCTTTAGTTGTACCAGACATTAACATGAACAAGAAACTGAAGAAAACAAAGATTTTACACAATCCTTACACACTTGTTTATTTACTTGGTGAAAATTCACAGTATATGAAAACATAGATTCATGAAGCTGTGAGAATGATTTAGATTGGTTGAACTTCAATAAGCGATGCAAAAACAAAATGGTCAGAAATCTATAAAGGTGGAATATTGTTCAGAATGTGATTCAAATGTCATAAAGTCTAATTTTTATCAAGTGTGCAGCAGGTTTTTTGTTTTGGTTTATTTTGTTTTTTTAGTGTCACCCTAATTTTTTAGCAATTGAAGTGGTCTGAGAGGACAGGAGACGTCTGCACCTCTTCCTTTCTGTGTTTTCAGACTGTAGAAAAATCATATCTGTAATATAGAATTTGTCTAATCCCATCGTTTTTCAACAGGCAGACCTATTAAATGCATGACTGGCAGCTGTAGTTACACATCACTTATCAAATTCTGTCAAATGTGACCTGGATGAAATGGATCAAGTCACCTGGACAGAATCACCAGGCTTTTCATTTTCTTTGGCCTATTCTCATCATAAATAAAACATACAAATTGTCTTTATCCTTGTAATCCCTTACTCAATCAAAAATTGTGCTGTTTTTGGTGTTTATGCTGGTAGAAAAATGTGTTTTTTATGAGATTTCAACATCTTTCAACAGCTAATAGAAATATCAAAAAGAGCAGCTGCAGGTATGTTTATAGACTAACCTGTAATTTAGCATCATCCTCCTGTTTCCTTGGACTTAAATTTCCTTTTTGACATTTTGGTGTATTGGTTTAAAAAATATATATATAAAAATGAGCTCAATGACCAATGAAAGCTTTATGTACACATTTGTTCAACTAATAATCTTCATAATTGTAACCTCATTTTCCCTTTGAAGGATTATAAAATAAGATTAAGATTGAACACTCATGTCTGACTTTCAGAATTCATGATGTTTTATGAAGAAAACTAACAATAATAATACAGATCATGACTCTAGTCCATATATATATTAGGGCTGTCAAAAGATAAATTTTCTTGATCGCAACTAATCTCAGAAATTTCATAGTTAATCGCGATTAATCTTG
>JAPSES010000258.1:18707752-18734693 GCA_029822895.1 Maxillicosta whitleyi
CATGAATGAATGAACATGAGAGCATTTGTGGAAAAAAAAGTCATCTATTATTACTGATACTGTTCCATAAATAGTGAGGATGTGATATTTCTTGGTAATATTCAGATAATGCTATGTACGGTCCCTCTGTAAAAAGACAAACTGGTGTAAATTTAACCTGCTTTAATAATGGTTTGGAAGAGTTTGCCTGTGAGAACAGACCTGCAGACTGAACCTGCAGCTTTCAACAGCTCTGCTCTCTGAGGACAGGATGCATTAGGACAGGACAAGGAGGTGCACACTCAGGAGATTACCAGCAAGTGAAATACAGTAGTTCACAAGTTCATCACTGTTGTAAAAGACAAAGCAAAGAGGTTTATTAAAAGCAAGAACTGATAACAGATCTGCTCCATTTAGCCTAAAACACACACACACACACACACAGGATAATATGTGGCTTATTTCAAAATTTCTCTGAATATTATTTGATTTTTTTCCCCCTTTTTTTGTGATTGACTGATTTTCATTAGTGTCAAGTGCCCAACCCATGGGTTTACAAAACATCATAAAACTGGTACCATTATATTACAGTTTATTGCGACACTTTCCTTGACATCAAACTCTTAAACAAAAAACAACTCAAGGGTTTCATAATCATATAACCAGAAAAACATCATCAGAATGTTTTGTCACAAATTTACCAAGTACATTGTCATAAATAAGAAAAAAAATACAAACTTCACTTTCAGTTTCTCCTCCCCTTTCTGTGAGTGAAACTATTACACTGATGAATCTTTGTCTTTTGTATAATTTACACTACGAACACGGTTCTGCACTATAATTGTTTTTTTTTTTCCTCATTTTTATTTATGGCACATACTAACACATATTTTATTAGAGGGAACATTTTATATCACACATTCTGACAAATCATTGAAGTAAAATAACGACTTCAACTCACTCGCTCAGGGACAACCATGAGAAATGTCTCGATTAAATATCGTTTAATGAGTCTCAGATCAGACGTCCTCACAGGTCTATTCCAAAGCTGCAGTGTTTGACATTTATGTGTCAAATGATGTTCCTTCAGTGGCAAGTTTGCAAACATTAATCAACTGTAACTGAACACAAGAGCGCAGGTTTAGGGCCCTGCGGTCTTTAGCAAATGTCATCACCTATCTCACCTCGCTCATTTCCTGTCAGCTATTTATATTCTACTGTATAATAAATGCACACAAATACTGAAACGAGTGTAGAACAAAACTAAATTAAGTTCAGTGCATGAACATGTGAAGCATTAGGTTTTTACTGTTGTTTAGTTGATACATTGATGACACTGTCAGTGCATGACATCCATCTTTAGATCCACATTTAAATTAGAAATATATACAACAATGTGCAAAAGGTCAATGTTGTTTTTACAGGGTTGAACTGAGCATGCATATTTATTTATTAAGATAGATAATAGCACAAAAAAGATATGTACACAAGCAACAATAAATGGCTTCTAGATGCAAATGTAAGTTTTTACACAGACTCCATCTCTAAAAAAAGTCACTCAGTATTAAATTATTTGCATATTATGTGTTGAATGAAACCTGGTGTAAAACACTAAAAGATTAGTTTGTTAAATGTCATATTGTCTGAATAAAGGAAATTAAGAGAAGTATACATAAAAAGTGAGTTCATACTAAATACATAAAGTGTTGGTCTGTAAAAGCTGGGTTTTGAGTGTCTTTCCAATGATTTAAAGACATATTTAGTCTACATTCTGCTTGGATCATGATACAGAACCTGAGAAATACGAAATACTTACAAATACAGAAACAATGATTAGACCACCCATTGTTTTCTTCTGTTTCTTGTTCATTTTATTGCCTGATACAACTAAAGGTATATTTGTTTGGACAAATATAATGATAACAAACACAGCTCATATTAGTTTAATTTCAGAGCTGATATCTAACCATTTTCCATGTTTTCTTGACAATATCTAAAATAACTTCAGTTCTTACATCAATATCTGTGTCATTGTTCTGACAAAAACAGTGCTTTTAGACATTCCTTTATTTCTTTTCTCTCTGTTTTAGTCACATGATACACACAGGAGTTAGCACTTAATTGCATAACCATTGTTTTTACTGTAATGAATTTTAATGGTCTAATAATTTTTTTTCTGCGACTGTATGTATGTTCAGCAGACGTCATGGTTGTCTAATACTTTTGCACATTACTATATACTGAGATTTCCAATTTATTAAAAGGCAGTATGGAGCTACTCTTATCTGTAATAATGTCATGCATATAAATTAACAATGAAAGTGTCTGTGAAGCACAGTCAGCTTCCATATGGTATTTGATTATTACTGAACTCAATTTATTTAATAAAGATTTTTCATTAGAACAGAACAAAGGGTCAACGAGTTAAAGGAGTGATATTTAGCTCTTTTTAAATGGAATTCTACATTTTCAAACATTTCCCTGTGGTCTACATAAACTATAAATGCTCTGCTTGGGTCTGAATTCTTTATTAATTCAACTCCACAGGTTCATCTTCAAACCTATTTCTCAGTAATGACACCAGAAAGGTATTTTTTTTTTAGCGCTGGCCCTTTAAATGCACATGAGACACTTCATGCCCCGCCCCCTCCAGGTTGCTGGTTGCTCTGCTCTGTCCTGTTCAACCAACAACTGAACATTTTAGGTAATCCATTTTTGCTGCTGTTGACAAACAATTAAATCGTACTTGGAAAAATATTCGTCAGAAGTTTTGACCTTTATATGTGTAAAAGTTGTGACATAACTAATTAAAGACACAACAAATTAAGCAGGAATTAAAACAGGTTGTAGAAATCCACTTGATTTTTGCCAAAATTAATATTAAAATAGATTTGGGGCACCTGGAGGGTTCAAATTAAAACTTTATGAACTATTAGGATACAAATACACAAATAAATGAACCAAAGACTAATAAAAGTGGGTTTAGATAAATATGAGGTCTTTTAAATAAACCAAAAAAATCTAAAAAGTAATGCTAACAGTTGCCTTTAATTATATAAATCTACAAACTATTTCTGCTTTGTTTGTCTCTGAGAGTTTACACTTTTGCAGAAATAGTTAAAATGGTAAATCAGTGGCAAAAATGTGTTTATCAAAGTTTGTTTTTTCTCTTGCCACAGAACTAAACCCACTGCTATAAACACTTCTTACTGCAAAGTTGTCTTTTGTAGTTAAATAAGGACAGCGACTCTAAAAGTCTTCTGCGTGACCATAAGGAATGTGAAGATAATGAAAATCTGTTTAATTTCCAGGTTTGAAATAAAGTAGCATTGAGCTGTGATAAATGTTCATGTTATCAATGGCTGCTACACAGTAAACATGTGCAGCTAATTCTTTTTAATTAGCTCTGCCTCTTGACTTCATTAGCAGCAGCTGGACCGAATCTGCTGCTGAGCGTCAGGCTTTCCAACCAGCCTTATGCACTGTCAATAAACATTAGCATCTCCTGCCTTCACACCACGTCCAGGCCCAGTTTCCTCAGTGAAAAAACGACATTCTGACAGAAAATAAAGAAGCATAAATAGAGGAAAAGTGTGAATTTTTTTTTTAAAAAAAAGACAAACTGTAAATCCCATTTCTCCCAGATGTGGGTCACAATGGGTCTAATTCAAAAGGCTGTGGGTGGAGGATGTTGAAGTGAACAGTGTTACCTTTATCCCTTGAGGGGACAGAGGTGACAGTCAAACAGAGGTGTCATCCCATCCACTGCTGTCCTCTGTATGTAACACAGTAAACCCACTGGTGTAGCCCAGGATACACAGCGTTATATGGAATATACTCATCATTATCATTGTGTATACCTGTTTCTAACGGGGGGGTTAACATGACACATTCATTGGACCCAGCATGTGTGTGTGTGTGTGTGTGTGTGTGTGTGTGTGTGTGTGTGTGTATGGGGGGGGCGATTATTTATTTTAACTTGTCTAACTAGAATTAATCATTCAACAGCCTCACTTTTGGTCCAAACAAAATGACTAAAATGTCTCCACATTAGTCTGTTTGGGTTTTTTTTTTTTTGGTTTGTTTTTACAACTTGATGATAGTAGGGGGGTTAAACATGACACATTCATTGGACCCAGCATATGTCGAGGGGGGGGGGGGTGTCCAGTGGATACCGGCTAGAAATTATGAAATTTTGTATAAGGTCCACTCTAAAAGGCTCAGGAGTTGGACATTGAAAGTATGAGGAAGTATTGAAAGTATTTTCATTGTCCCACTGGCATAAGTGATGTTACATATGCCCCACCACCACCACACACACACACACACACACACACACACCATTCACTTGGATTTTAGCTAAATTGCAAATTATTTCCCCTAGAATGGTGGAGCTATGACCCGCCCTACTCTGCCTCTAATTGGCCAGTCCTCCCTGCCATCACTGATTAGATTGGTCAACTTTAGGCATGAGGACTGATGAGCCAATCAGAGGCAGAGTAAGGTGGGTCAGTCAGATGAAAATATTGTTAAATAGTGCTGCCCACCTCTGGATCCTGATTGGACACCTTAGGTGCCAGTGCCACCACAGTTGATTGACAGGTCACTGAACGTCTTGTTGAAAGATGAGCAATTGTTGGAAATGTGAACGACAAAAGCAGAATAAATGTCTTTCAAATGAGTTACAGGTATGAACAGAACATGCATTTATGGAATACATAATTCTGTGGTAAGTTTGAAGGTGGTTTCAGAATGAGTCACTGTTTTAAAATATTGGACCTATGACTGTACATTTAGAGAAGAAGAAATGTTGTCACCAATAGTTAAACTGTGTGAGTAGGCTAACGTTATGAATGGCTAACGTTATCCTATATTTGCCTCATGTTGAATACATTTACATTCATGCAGTTGCCTAAACAAACTGCTTCTGGTCAAGTCATGATAATTTTATAATGGTGAACAAATACTGCTGATGGAGTTCATGGTAAAGTAAATAGAGTAGTTTGACGTGTCACTGTTTCTAAAACAGGGTGTTTTGCTGGACCACTTAAAAATAATAATAATAATTTGAGCCACACTTCTTTGGGGACTTCTACGCCACTGAGTAAATGATAAACTGGGACCTGCCTGTGTCTGCATACTCCTCTGGTTTAGTCCATGTTTTAATGCAGTTTGGTGATAGTGTCTGGATGACTCCCATGTGTTGACTGTGAATGTCTCTCTGTAAATACAACTGCGGTGATAGTGAAGCTAATAGCCCTAAGCACTGCCAGAAGACTACAGTTATCTGTTCGTGTTGCTGTTTCGTTCATTTATTTTACTCATGTGGCAGATCATCTTTTGAATTCCTTGCCAGTGTCTCTGCTGCAGTTTTGAAGAGTAACTTTACTATTCTGAGTCTTCCTCCAGCCACTGTGTGATGTGGAAGTGCTTCGAAGAGGCCAAGAACCTGAGAGGAGCTGAATAGATAGATGAGAATGTGCGTGATGAGTTCAGGGACAGAGGATCTTTCTGACTTTTTGAGTTACTTTGAGTTTTTATGCTGCTTTGTCACCTAATACAGCAACACCATCTTAGCTGTATTTAAAGGTCGTACTGCAGGAAAAACTGAGTCAAATCTGAGCTTTTCATTCATGTGTGACTCAAATGACAGTATGAAGAACATAAACCACATGGAATCTAATCTGCTCACACTTAATCTGGGCCACTTCCAAATGTGATTCTGAATCACTTACAGATTCAGGTTTTTTTTTTACCTCAGTCAGATCACCTTAAAATGGGGATTTGTTTCAACTCTGAACAAAAGGGACTTATTAAAGTGTCATAAAAATGGTTAAATGCAACATATACATGAATGAGAGAATTAAAGAAGTAAAGAGAATGTAAAACATGATGTTTCACTTCAAGATGGATATTGAAAATGCAAATTTTAATCAAATAGTAAAGTAGAAATGAACATATGAAATAAGGATTAAAGACACATATTTAGTCACGTTAGGCTAACAAACACAGTAGACGATCAGGATAGCAGGAAAAGTTTGTATGTTTATGTTTAATGTTTCTGTTCAAATGAATGTAATGGTTTTTAATATTCAGTCAGGTTTTTAAAGATTATTGACGGTGAAACAAATGCTGTAGTTTTGCTTCTGTACTCCACTACTACTCCATTGTTAATAACTTGTAGTCTTTTAATCAGGACAAGATCAATATAAGATGTAAATGATTTTATGAAGAGGGTCTTGACAGCTTGATTGATTGATTTCTATCTGCTGAGGTAGACTTTTTTTCCTGTTTATGTAACAAAACAGTGTTTTCTGACAAACAGCTCTACTGTCTAAGAGGGCATATCTTGATTGACCGGATCATGTGACCATGTTCGTTACTATGTTTCAATCAGTTGCAGTCAGAAAACCTTACCGAACAGCGAATGGAAAAACTTCATTGTCCACCTGGCCCCAATAAGACACCTCCAAGAGAAAAATGTCTCTGTTTTGAAAGTCTGTGGTTGCTAGAAATTTGTGATGTTAAAATGGGGCCACGAACCAAAAAAACACCTGTTTATGGTAAAAAATGATAATAATAATAATTGATTGCACTTGATTGGTGTCATTTAGACGTACACATAGACATCATTTGTTATTCCAGATTTACATAAAATAAAATGATTTCACTGTAATTGGTTAAGAATGCAGCAGCAGTAAATAGAACAGCTACTGCTTGTACAGGACAGAACAGTTACTTGATGTTTTTTTTTTTTTCAATATCTTGACAGTCACACAGGTTGTATAATTATCCTGATGCACTTCCAGATCCTTTATACTGCACTCTGTTCCATTTGCTACTTGATAATAATTGTGATTCCATTTCACTGATTAGTGGCCAGTGTTTCCTGCCAGTTTCAGGTGTTTTTCTCCCAGTATACTTTGGCCAACGGTCCTTCTCCATCTCCCAGTTCACCTCATTGAATTTCCTGGAGCCTGAAGGCTGCAGATGTTGCTACACTGTGTTGTATTCAGAGCCAAGACCCCCGCTCCTGTAGACAAGTAAAGGATGGAAGACAGAGGCCAGCGGTGATGTTGGGCGGATGATGGAGTGGACTGGGGCCTTGGAACGAACCAGCATGCTTTACTGTTATTATATCACATGAGCAGCAGTCTGCCCCCCACCCCACCACCGTCCAACCCCCTGCACACACTATGCAAGTGGATGTTCCACATAATTATTCTCATCCATCACCCATACCAGCTCCACAGGCCAGGCAGAGAGCCCAGCCTGCCTTCATACAGCCCTAACGCAGCAAACACACACATCATTTCTCTCTCTGTCACATACAGTAGATGTGACGGCGACACCGGAAGAAACCAGCAGTTAGTGCTGTGCCGCGTACCGTGGTGTGGACCCCTGTGTCACTGCAAACCCTGTCATGTTGTTTCACTATCATGTCATCTGCGCCACATGACGGATTGAAATGCCTTAATGCTACTCACCGTGTGTTATGATTCTCTATCTGTGTGATGGGATATGCAGTGGTTTCTTCCCCTGTTTCTTTGTCTTTGACTCGAACTTCGTGGTTCACAGATACAGCAAACATCTGGGAGGTGACAGCTTACAGTGTTGCATCACACAAACACAACGCTCCCTCTGAAGGGAGTAGGACCTAGTCAGATCCTTGTAACAACCTGAATGTTCTCCCTCATAAATATAAGTATACATAATCAAAATATCTTAACCCTTTAACAACAGCAGTCTCTCTGGTGCTGCATTTGCCCTTTACAGCTTTCAAGTTACTGTAACTCCTGAACCCTTTGTGCTATCCACAAAATTCAAATGTCTTTGGAAAGCTGAGATCCTGAGCTTTCTGTTACTAAATAACGCTTTGTAGAAGCAATGTGGGCAAGTAGAAAGGACCTGTTTCAGAGACCTCCACACAGGCTAAAAAATGCCAAAAAAAGAACAAAAAACATAATTAAGTAGGTGTAAAATAGTTCAAAGTTTATTTCTGCAATCTGAAAAAGTTTCATTATGGATATTCACAGTTGTTTCTGAAAATAAATATGCTAAAAACTTAGTCTGCTTTTTTTTTTTTTTTTTCCTAGAACACACTGTTTTGATCATTAATGGCCAGATATTGAAAGTTACATTTTCTTTCATTGTAAATGGCCTGTTATACTGGTAATCTAGAAAGCGTTAAAGGTAATGTATTCTGTATAATGTGAATTTTGGCGAGTCTTCAATTACTCTGTTACTTCATGAAGCTGAATAGCATTGATTTTTTTCTCATATGTCAGTGTGTGGTTAATTTACGTACTTCACACAGTATTGTTTTGTTTTAATAATATGTTAAAACTGCAAAATCTGAAAGTTGTTACAAGAGTAGTATGAAGGATTTTCTGACTAATGCCCCGTTTCCACTACATGGTACCGGCTCGGCTGCACTCGACTCGATTCGGTATTCCAGTGCCGCGTTTCCACTAATGTGGAGTCAGCTCGACTCGATACTCTGATGCGGCGTGTTACTTCTTTGTCGTCTGCTCACAGAGTTGCTGAAACTCACTTGTGTGTTTTCTCGGCTGAATTTTTACGTCAGCCACCAAAGACTGAATCTACATGACTGACCATCGTGTAGTTTTGTTCTGGCATCATGTGGATTAATGTACCACTATTTTCTGTCTACTTCCACATCTGCTTTTTGTAAATGGTGGGTCACAGAGAAAACTGTCTGACCAATCAGTGGTCTGCACTGGTTATATGTCACAGTTTAGTACTACAGCGGAGGTGGTACCAAAAAAGTAGTACCAGGTACCAGATTCCTGGTCCTTTTTCGTAAATGGAAATGCAAAAAATCTGAGCCGAGTTGAGCCGGTACCATATAGTGTAAACGGGGTAAAAGTTACCAATTACTGAATTACCCTCCATCATCCTTTTACGTTTTACTAGTATTTTACTGATCGTTTAAGAGAGCCCAAAATGATAATGATAATAATAATAATGATAATAATAATGGGTTAGATTTCTAAAGTGTTTTCAAGGCACGCAAAGCACTTTACATTATTGATCCATTATTCATTGATGGTAGTAAACTGCACCTGCAGTCACAGCTGACCCTGGGGCAGACTGACAGAAGCATGGCAGCCAATTCACGCCATGCGGCCCCTCCAACCACCACTGAATATTCATAGGGGTGCTGCTACTAATTGTGGGCCCCATGAAAGGTAAATGTTGTGGGCCCTTTCATAAAAGTCACTATTTTGTTGATGCGTGTGTGTGTGTGTGTGTGTGTGTGTGTGTAGCACTTATGCTAGTGGGAAAACGCAAATGATCATACTTTCAATGTCCAACTCCTGAGCCTCTTACAGTGGATCTTATACAAAATTTCATCATTTCTAGCCTGTATCCACTGGACCCCCTCCCCTGCTATGTGCCCATCCCTTGCTGCTTTTAGTTTTGGGCGTGAAGTTAAGTGTTGCGATGGACATCCTTCAGTTATCACTGGCTGCTGGGGATTTTACCGATGAGCATTAAAGCTCATTTTCTGGCCTTAAGTCATCAATTTAATGGATTATAGACTCACACAACATTAGACCTGAGAGGCTCTGGGCTGTTTACAAGTTGTTGGAGCACATCACCCCCACATCAACTCCTGTTTTCCTGTTAGTGGGAGTCTCTAAACCCACAAATCAAGAAAGGTGTCTCATTGCTCTTGTTTTCTGCCTGAATTTCAATTGATAGAGAATCACTTGCAAAAGAAGAGAACCTGATTTGCTTAATATAGGAAGCTGCTGTGGCTAATTAGTATCAGCTGGCAACGTCACCACCCACAGGTCAGGTTTTCTGTTGATCTATAGTCTGTAATTTGGTGGTAATTGTCCCTGTCAAGGGAATAATTTCCACCATTTTACTTACCAAGAAAAATCTCTATAAATGGTGTCTGCCCAGAGAATCTAGACATTAGAGTTGTTAATTTCACTATGGAGGTTATGTGATCATTACAATGTGTTGGTTGTAAGAAAACAACTGCTCCCATTTTCATGAAACAGGGTGGAAGGGAAAATTTTGTTGTTTTTTTTTTACGGGTTGTTAAGACTTTAGCTCAATTGTGGAAAGGGGAAGAACATAAAACCTGATGGATTCAGGGTAGAACAAAAGATTTATGTTTTAATGCATAGTAGAGTACGGACTTGAATGAACCAAACAAACAGCTCCATTATAAACAGGTGGACAATAGAGAGCAGAAAGAGCCAAAAGGTGCTACTCAAACTTTGCTAATCTATCAACCACAGATTAATCTATGAAGGCCCATCTTGCCTACATTAACCTAATGGAAGTACAGCAAGGAGGAGCCCCTGTAGATTACTGAGCCTAATGAAGGAAGCAAAATAAACAACAGGGGGGGGGGGGAGTGTACAGTGGTGTTACGATTTGGCCTAATCTCGGTTCAGAGTTAATAGCACACAATTGCAATAGTAGTTCTGCAAATACACCATCAAGAGGGATTTAAATTAAGGTGATCCATGAAGCTGAAATTGGCCCAATCACAGAGAGTGTCCTGTACAGTCAAATTAACATCACTATGAAAACTGAGGACAAGGATTAAACACAGGAAGGAAATATAACATGAAGCGTAGTTCTACGTTCTCTAGTTGTAGTTACTTAGACTAGTACTATTATGTGTCTCAGAGTGGGTTGTCCATTGACCAAAGGGTTGGCAGTTCAAATCCTGGCTCCTTCTGTCCACTGCCACTATCTGGCATGGTAGTGACTTGCATGGTACATGGTACTACTACTATGGTAGCATAGTAGGTGTATGAGTGTGTGTGAATGGGTGAATGCAAAGCTTTGTAAATTGCTTTAAGTACCAAGGTGTAGAAAAGTGCTATATAAGTGCAGTCCATTTACTACTAATAGTCCATGGTGGGACCTTTCTGTGTGGAGTTTGCATGTTCTCCCTGCGTCTGTATCAGTTCTTTCTGGGTACTTCCTCCCACCATCCAAGCACATGCACTGATAGGTTAATCAGTTAATCTAAATTGCCCATAGGTGTGAAAGTGACTGTTTGTCTCTATTATGCCCTGCCTTCGGCCTTAAGTAGCTGATATATGCTCCAAGTGACCCTAGTGAGGATAAAGCAGGTTCAGAAAATGAATGAATGAATTTTATTTGTAAGCACCTTTCACGAAACCCAAGAACACTGTACATCAAAGGATGACTAAGAGCCTTTCAGGACTGTACTTTAGCTTTCAGGCTGTTAGTGACATGGTCTTATCTCCCAATCCAAAACAGAAGAAAAGGTGCAAAATAAAACAACATTCCAATTCTACTTCTACATGGACCAACACTTTTGTGGTCAAAATATTCCAAAACATTTAGAAATGAACTGAATGTGAAAGATCTATTATACCAGTGTTTTTCAACCAGGAATTCAAATGGGCTCGCCTGAAATTTCTAGCAAATGATAAAAAATGTAAAAAAAAAAAAAAAAAAAAAAAAAATTACTAATAAAAAACATTTGTAATTAAAACAACACACACTATTCCTAATAAAAATCAAGTTCAAATAAAACACAGGATATAATATCTGTATCTTGATTGGCCTGATAGTGTGAGCCCATGTTATTGCGCTTCAACCTGCCCGGACACATTTTCAGTCAAAAAACTGGGTCAAACAGAGAATGGAAAGATTTCTCCTACCACGTGGCTCCACTAAGACACCCCAAGAGAAAAATGTCACTGTTTTGAATGTCTGAGGTTGCCACAAATTAGTGAGATTACTAGAAAAGCACTTGGAGAGTGCAAACCTCCGCCAAGCAGCACAGTTCAGTGCCACCGCTGCCATCTGGTGGACATTTGTTAGAACTACAAGGGCATCGATAATAACTAATAGAGAATCCTTTAAAAAATTCCTGGATCCAAACAGTGATCTGGATCACCTCCAAAAAGTAATCACGTACAGATCTTGCCATTACCAACCTATCCTGAAAATTTCATCAAAATCCATCCATAACTTTTCGAGTTATGTTGTACACAAACCAACAAACAAACCAACAAACAAATAAATGCCAGCTAAAACATAACCTCCTTGGCAGAGGTAAAAATGGGGTCATGAGCCAAAAAAAGTTGCAAACCACTGTATTGTACAGTTTGATGTGTAGAACTACTTCCTTTCAGCTGCCACTTCCAAATGACAGAACAGGTTAGAGCTCCTCCTACAGGCAGGGAGGGATTCAACACGAAGGGAAAAACAACAGAACGGCTGCTGTAACGGGTATAATATATTTTAAAGACACTTGCACACCCATGTGATTATTCACTATGTGGGTATTGGTGTTAGTGTCACTGACCAGCCTTGTTTTATTTTGTTTTTTCCTTGAAATCACAGTGGAAAGGAAATCAGGACTATTTATCACTAGCAAACCAGAAGAGGCACTGACAAAGCACTTCCACTCTTAAAATGGCCACTAGAGTGCTGCAGGAATGACATGCTTTTGTTAGCTCACCCAGACATTAGTACTAGACTGTGAATCCTGCTCCTAAGAGCTAGTGGGATTTTTCCACTCTGATTATTACATTCCCATGGATCCTGCTAACCTCTGATCAGTCAGCACATTAATACCCACTGGCTGATGCTAAAATATCACTTCAATTTGTAAAATAGATTTAGTCAAAGTACAAATGATTAAAGAATTAATGTTCACTCAGCCTTTAGTGGTACCATGAGAGGAGGATTGTAGTGTTAGTAGGGGAACACGGAGAAGCTATTGCTAAGTGACAAGCCACCCAGATAAATGCTATATCTGGAGAATTATCTGCTGCATGCTATGTTAATGAGGTGTCTTAGTGAGTGTCAGTGTGCATGTTTGTGTGTGCGTTGATGTGTCAGCCCTGGCAGCTGCTGTGTGTTTGGACAGAGACGCCTGGTGTGGCGGCTGGCTGTGATGGGAACCCTGTGGGAGCTGCTGTGGGTTCCCTCTGCTTGATAATTAGAGTGGGCAGGATGCTGGAGTAAACACAGACACTCACTTACACACATGCACTCAGAAGAGCAGACTGACACACACACACACACACACAGATGCACGGTTAGCATCCTATGATAATCCGTCTGATTGGTAGTAAAGTCATGCAATGCTGTGAGCTATGTTCACCTGTTTAAAAGTTTATCAGTGGTTAATATGCAATAATCGTGCAGGTTTTCTGGAGGAATATGTTCCGCCACAAAACCACCACCACATCAGTGCTACGGTATAAAGCGCTTGATTGGATTCTGAAACACTGGGTAGGTTTAGCTTTGTGTGGAACACTGAACCACAAGGTAGCATACATTAGAGGCTGACTCAGCTCATGAAAATGCGCTCACACACAGCTGCTAAATGTACAGTCATGGTCCGGGTAGCCTCAGCAATCGAAGATAAGATAAAGGAATGTCTTCAGAGCTAAATAAGCTTTGGCTGAAACAAAGCCTTGACAGAGGAGTCCATGATTTTCCTCAGATTTAGTTTGAGCAATTAGAACTCACTCTATGTTGAAGTTCTTTAAACATGCATTTCTTTTTAGGGGTTTATTTTGTACATTTCACCTTTCTTTATTCAGTTAAGAAATGGAGGAAATGAGGGAGAACACAGAATAAGGGAATGACGTGGAGCAAAGAGACTCAAATCTTGGGCAGTCGCAATAAGGCCACCAGCTACCAGGACACCCTGAAATAGTTTCTGGACAGGTGTTAAAGCTTTAATAACAGATGCTTTGTCGGTTAGCACGACTCACACAAAAGCCAAAAACACACAAAGATCCCCAAGTATTCCCAAACTTTACACAATCATGTAGCCTGGGACACATTATCTTTAACTGACAACCCAAACCAGTGTGATTGGTCGATTCCAAAATGACAGAAGGAGCAGCCAGACAAGTCTCCAGTACTGGTGTTACACTAAAATATCATGTAGAGATAGGTCTAGCTGTGCTGGTTTAATAAAGTTGTTAATTCTGTTGGTGGTAAACACTTTAAATGAGTTTCCTGTGAATGATTCAGCATCATTATTTTTATTGCCTTGAAAATACAATACATTATTTTAAATATTTAATAATTCTTTTCAAAAATATCACTCTGAATAGGAAAAAATTGAATTTCAAATGACTTATTTTCAGAAAAATACACTGTATTTTGTAAAATAAATAAATAAATAAAAACTCTATCCAGTTTTTCCTTCTAGGACCCTTTCTGGCTAATTTCTAATTCAACATTATAGGCTTCAGGCAGGAGAACAGAGTGGTTCAAATATTTCTCTGACATAAATGACTCATTCAGTAGCTATTCACTGGCAGATCAATGCAAATGTACATGCCCATGTCTCCGTCTAACCCACCAAACAAAAAGTATGAATGTGCCATTAAGTCTTCTGTCAGGAATCTAATTATCATCTGTGCTGGTGCAGTGAGCTGTGAGGTTGTGTGCACAGGCCTGTTGCACCGAACCTCACTGTGGTTGAATAAAAGGAGATATCCTGTTCTATCTGTCAACAGCACCTTGCTCGGAATGATGGATAGCAGCTCCGTTGGGCACATAATGCTCTCTAAAGAGGAAAAATCCTCCTTCATTTTAAAGCAGCAGTGCCAATTACAGCTACAGCTCAGGTCTCCCGATCGGGTCCGCGCCTCCACTCGCAGCCAAGGTTCTGGAAGACTGAACACCGAAACCCCGACTGAACGCATTCAGATTGGAGGTTTACCTCACATATTCATGCCCTTCAACAAACCCAATCTCACAAGTGAGAATCACACAAACACATACTCTTGAAGGGGGGGAGGGGCCTGCAAGTGAGTAGTGGTCTGCAAAGGAAGCTACAGAGAGCAGTTCAAAGTTTCATTTGCAGAAAAAAGTGTCCACACAGCTGAAAAGGTAGAAAGTAAACTCTGCCGCGTTCATTTCACTGCTAAATCGGAGGTTTAGATCGCCACATAACGTGAACTTATTTCTTAAAATTCCAATAAGTAGAGATTAGAGTGTTGTAGGGATTTCTTCTCCTTCCCCAAGCCAGTGTATGCTCTTGTAAAGCGGCATAGTCAGTCTAAAGTTGATGCCGCCGTAGTGGCTTCTGCGCTAAAGAGATTTCAGACTCAACTATCTGCCATCTTCCTCCGCTGTTTATCTCCACACAACAGGCTCAACACTCAGCTTCCAGGCTCACAAGCTCATACTGACAAACATAGCCTACAGTGCACGCAAGCACAGAACAACACAATGACAGAGATGCACATGCATACACACCCACAGCAGACATACAACGGCTGAGTGTTGCAGTCTGATAAAGAAGCAATTACGGGCATCAGATTTGAAGAATGGCTGTTTATTTACTTATTGGCCCTCCCGTCTGACAGATCTCTGCATAATTTGCCACTGACATTGAGAATTAGTTTGTTCATCTCCTTAGAGTCACAGTCTCAGTCACAGCTCCTAATGCCATCTGTGACTTGTGGACTCTTTTCTTTAACTTTATTGTCGTGCTGTGAAAGGCAGCTGTCAGGAAGTTACCTGTGGCGGCGTCAGACAAAGACAAAGTGGCACACTAATGATCCCCATGGGAACCAGTGGCACTGCAGCAGACAAACACTGAATTATCATTACCTCTGTGTAGAGATGTTGTACTCAGTGAACAGAAGAACGACAAAGAAGAAAGTTTTGTTCAGGAGAGACTTAACCCCGTTCACCTGTAAACATCCACCATACAGCCCGTTCAACCTTTTTAAAAACGGCAATCTCTCTGGCTCTGCTTTTTGCACGTTTCAACTTCTTGTAACTGAACTGTTTGTGCTATCCACAAAATTGAAATGCCATTAGAAAGCTGAGATCCTGAGTTTTCAACACTATATAACACTTTATGGCACAAATGTGGGACTCTATTACAAGTAGAAAGGAACTGGTTCAGTGACATCCACACAGGTTAAAAACACCTAGAAATAACAAATTTGAAGCCATAATATGGATACTGAATGTTCAAGACCAAAAAGCATGTTTGAGCAGATGTAAAACAGTTGAAAGTTTATGTCTGAAATCTCAAAGTTTCATTATGGACATTCCTAGTTGTTTCTGATAATAAATATGTAAATAACTTCAAATCACTAACACTGTTTTAAGCATTTATTTTTCGTAATAATGATAATTAATGGGCGGATATTGAAATTTAAGTTCCTCCTGAAACCAAAGGTGCAAAAGAATTGGCCAAAAACTATGTTTTCTGACACTTTTATTGCACATAAAACATGAAAATATTTTTTTGAGAATTATAAATACTTTAAATTTGCTTGTACTGTATTCCACCGTCACAAAGGGAATTCATAAAACTGAAATTTGCTACTGGTAGAGCTACTCAGCCAGTGGTCAGAGGAGACTGTGAGGCGCCCTGTAGACAGACTGTTCTCTCAGTTAGGGGTGGAAATATTACCACCCCTGATGAGACAATACCCCACATATAACACCTTCAAGACTGGACTTAAAAACTGTGTAAAATCAAATCAACATTGTTCACGCTAGAGCCCTGCAGGTCTCCTGGTGCGTGTTGCATGTTTCTCCTGTGTGTACTGTACCTCACTAACAAGAGCTGCTTTCAACCAGCTAAACTGTTCATATTCATCTTCAATGGAATCAAGTTTAGTCTGTTTTGCGCAGCATGATCAACTGCCCATGCATCAATATCTCTCCAGGTGTTTGTACTAACACTTTAAGGTTAACTGTATATGTGAAGTGATGCTATGGAATGTGTGGGTGTAGCCTTAATTCTTAAAATGCTGGCACTTTACGTCTTACCCAGGGACAACAGCAGAAAAATAGCTTTTTCACTAATACTGGCATATTTAAAGAAATGTTCATTAATGTGCACTGTCCCTTCAAAATAAACAAATAAATGAAAAATAAATAAATAAAATGCCAGGACAACCTGTTTTAATGGCATTCTTTTAAAGGGTTTAAGCTATAAACACAGAACATAGAATATGCTTCCTTTAAATGCAGTCTATTATTCTATATTTTTTACCTTAAAATTTTGATATGAACCAAATCCTCAACAGTGTATCCACGAGGAAGGTACAAAATGTGCTAATTACGACTGTGATATTTTACAACTGTGCACTGCAGACCATTTACTTAGCATACAATTAATTGCAGGAACATATATTTCATCATATTGTTGCAGGATAAAAAAATATATAAAAAACAGTATATAATAGGTGTAGCTGTGCATTTCTAGCATACTGATTCAAATGGGAAAAGCTGAACGTTTTGTTTGTATATGGAGCTGGTGTGTGGGCTGCACAGTAGATGCTTCAAGGAGTGTCTCATTTATTTATTTATTTTACAATATTCAGGTCAGTGCAAGTCTGGATGAACCCTGACTCAAGTGAAGGTGGACCATATGATCTAGAATTATTGTGAATGCAGTATGCTTTCTTTGCATTTCTGCCTGCATTAATGTGTTTATCCATAGTGTGATATCCCAATGCTTTTCTCAGCCACTGGCATTGATAAAAAGAGGTGATTATTATATGCAGAACTACAGGCAGTGGCAGGGGGATATTCAGTATTCTGGAGCAGAATGTAGTAGTGCAGTATGGTACATAGTTAAGTTTTTTATTATTATTATTTTATTTAGCAGTGAAATATTGGTCAGAGAAAAGTCTGGGGTGTCTTCCTCTACTATTTTGAAGCTGAGCCATTCTCTGCAGACCAGGTTAAGGATCTAACATACACTCCTCTTTATTAAAGTTCGATGCAAATCTGTCATTCTCTGAGCTCTCAGGAAAATGTTCTTCATTTTCTTTAACCAATGGTATTGAGGTGTGAAATTGTCAAATATGGGTACAGTTCTCATGAATATTGGAATACCAGCAAATACATATACATGTCCAGATGTACTGTATATAGAGGTCACTGATCTGTAATCATGTTACTTCTCTCTCTGCTTGGTAGCTTTAATGATAAAATTAATGTGACATCTTGGTTATCTGGAATATTGTATTAAACTTGTATAATTGCATTGGAATTGGCTTGATAATGAGGTTGTTCCATACTGTGACCTGGTCTTTGTTACTCTGTCTGTCTGTGTGCATGCAGACACAGTTTGGTTGACATGGTGCCTCTGTATTCCACAATTAAAATGCAAACATTTGATTGGTAATTATAGGGAAGTGTAAAGCTGTGGCCTGTGAGTAAACTCCACCAGCCTGGGAGCTGCTCAGGGGACATGTCTTCAAAGACTCGGCTTCAAAAAGCTCCCATTAGCAGCTTATTAGGAAAAGAATGTGGTGAGTGGAGCTATGGTCCTGCCTTTGTATGTTTGTTATTGGTATTCGTGTACATGCCTATCTGTGTGCAATACATATAATAGCAGAGACAGGCAGAGACAAATGAGAAATGCAAATAAAGTCCTGCAGCTAATTACTCTTGATGAAAACAAGTGAAGGTCAGTTGGCTGGGAGGGCTATGTAGTGACACCCGGGGAGAAACAACTGAACAGGTCATGGACTACGTGCCTTCATGTGTATTAATAATCTGTGCATCTACATTACCCAGATGTTTCCTGTGAATTAGGGTTCAAATCCAGTTTCATATATGATCCAGTTACTTGTTGGTATTCTGGTCTCATTCTCCACCAAGTAGTGTTCCTTATATAAGCATTTGGTCTGTTAAATAGATTTTAGAGCTAAAAGAAGACTTTAATATCTGCTGTGTGGAGGATGATTGGCAGGTGTGACTTGACAGCATACTCGTCTGCTGTCAGACTTTCAGAGTGTCTTGTTATATATACATCCTCTATTACAACTCCACTGCAGATATTTTGACCATATATGGTCACTTCTTGCATCAAAAGGATGAGGTAGCAATAGCCAAAATGTGGAATTATTTGAGCCACCCCACAAATAAAGTGATATTTTTTGGACCCGCACCAACTCGACCTGAGCCTGGCGCATCACTACCTTGCGCTCCATGTTTTTATGCAGAAAGATGAGTGTCAACATGAACTTAATGAAGGCTCACGCACTGTGGGAGGGAGAGAGGGTGAATAACACATGACGTGTCAACTCCTCCAAAGTAACGTCAACTTGTGCCACAGACGTTGATGCGTCAACAAACCAGCTCTTCAGTTATTGCCCTTATTACACCGAAGAATTTATATTCTGTAATTGCAACTGCATGGTCATTTCAGTTGAAAATGTTGAATTAGAAATAGGATGAAGACTCTTTTCAGTGAACCTAAGGATGCATCCCTTTATATGTGACTTTTATAGAGATATAGCAGCTTAAAGGTGGATTAAATGACTTTGAACTCAACATCCAAACAAACATACCCCTTCCTTCAGTGCTTCTTCAGAAATTCACTTCATCCCCATTTTCTTTTTCTTCAGCACACACACAGAATGGACTGCCAGCAGACCCTGACAGTGTATTTACTCAACCTGACAAAGTGTGTTGCATTAGAATCACTTGCTACACACATTAAACAAATCAATTTATAATAACACCTACTTTTTAAGTAGACGTCTGTCCTGAAGATCATGTATAATCTCTTCTATTTTTATGGTTCCACTGAAGAGCTGGAGTAGTTGATATTTTAGAATATTGTATTTAGTACAAAAGCACAATTCTATTTCAGACATACACTAACATTTCCACCTGTTTTACAAAACAAAACAAACAAACAAACAAAATAGGGCCCAAAAGTACACCTTGAGGAACACCACTTCTAAGTAAAACACACAGAATAAAGTGTTTGATTGTCTAAAGGTGCAAGAAAATGTGCAATAAATGATATCCTTATCCAACCAGTGGCATGATCAACATGTGCGCCGCTGTAAATAGTATATGCAGCTTTTTTTGATTTATCTTTATTTTGGATTTTGCTTTTTTTCCCCTCTTGTGTGCCTTTGTGCTTTGCTGCTGTAAATCTGGAATTTCCCCTTGTGGAACTAATAAAGGTTTATCTTATCTTATCTTAACAACTGGTTAATGAATTTTGTCATTAGGCTGGAGTATTTAAGAGACCGGTGATTAAATTCACATGTCCCTATTTGTGCTTAATCCTCATTAAGTCTCATTTATCATATGATATTTCCTCAGTATAATCTTACAAGAATGCAGTGTCTGCTCTCTATATAACAAAAATTTTAAAAAATGAAGAAGAAGAAGAATCACAATGTGGGTATAATGAGTGCATCACCCTCTCTTTTTTTATCTAACTCATTTATTTTTATTTTACTTTTTAATGGTAATGTCTGGGTAAATCTTTCCCCATTATAAAGATACACAGTGCACGTGGGAGATGCTGGTTGCTTTTAATTGGTACTGCACTGGGCAAATGTTTTTAGAGCCCTGCCAAGTTCTGTCCCTGTTTGGCTGCGGTGCCCAGTCTACCCTGCCCTTCTCCTCACTCACATAGAGACCTTTCCTGGCTTATTTAATTTGTCAGAAAGATCTTATTAACAGCCTGTAGCTCCTTAGGAGTGGCTCTCAGGCATCCGCATTATAAAAGTGATGAGCAGAGATGGGCAAAGGCTGGCTTTGAGAAATTATAAGGCTCTGACAGGCCTGTTGTCTGCTGTTCCAAGCCTCTCAGGTCACTGTGTCTGCAGGCTCACACTTGTGAAATGCTGGCATTTAAAGCACCAGCGGCCTGAGGCTAATGTTGTGGCACTGCTCAGTGGTTGGCTGGATTCTAATGGTTGTCAAGGTCGACACTGGTTAACTGCTCCCAAAGCTGATAATTGTTTTCAAGCAGTTTTGGGGTCAAGACTGGAAAGCAAGTGACAGTTTAATAAATTACAAAGAAGTGCTTGGACCATTGAAGTAGACTTAGTTCAGCTGGAACTGAGAAAGTTTAACAACTGAAAATGTCTTATATTTTCTATATTATACGTATTTACGCATGGAATCAGGAATCAGAATCGAGATTTATTATTGTATGGAATGTTTGATAGTTTATTTTTCTTAATCTTTTGGTTTTGATTTAAATATATTTAAGTTATTTACAATATTTAGATTCAGGTAATGGTGAATTTTGGTGTATATTTTACCTAGTTGTTTAAACTTTCAAAATACCACAAAGTAAGCCTTGTTTTATAAAACCCGAAAAAGATGGGGTGCATAAATGTTCATTCAAAATTCAACATAACTTACAAAAACGTTTTCCACATTCCAAAAGTTCAGTTAACTAAGTTATTTTTTTTTACTATTAGTTTGAGTTCTCATTACTTTAATAATCCTTTCCAAACTAATCAGGGACCATGAGTGTTTTTATTTTGGTTTCTGCTTTCCAGTCATTATAATTCTCAAAAATTAAGAGAAATGTATAAACGCATATTTTTATATTTTATTTGTCACTGACTTTTGAGTCTGTCTGCAAAAACTACTGGAGATATTTTCATCGATGGATTTTTTTTTTTTTTTAATTAATAATTTTTTCTAATCAAACAAGATTTTCATAGATGGAGCAGTCTAAAAAAAAAACGATTGTAGGTCACTGACATGAAATCATAACATTACACCAACAAGATTCAATTGCAATTACAACCACAAGTGCTTGAAGTACTACATAATCCATTCAACACTTTGAGTCAGTTCATCTCTTGCCAAAACAGCAATATAAAAGCTGTAGTAAGAGCATAATCAGCGTGTTTTTCATGGTTTTCTAACACAAGACAGACATTGATGTTGTCAAACACCCATGGGTGGATGCATAAAAGCAACAGAGATTCAGATTTATGCATACACAAACACAAATTATCCATGCTTTCTGATTTTGGCAGGTAACTATAGAGGAATGTACATGCATGGATATGATTCATAGAGCTCAGTTATGGAGGTGAACCTGCAGGAGCTGAAGGGTTAAATCCACGACCATTGAATTAGGTCGAGGATCTAATTTCTGTTCATTTAAGTGACATCACATCAAAACATCAACAAAATGTATATAAAACGGACTCAAAACACACAGACAAACCTGTTCATTTGCTTGGGTGTATTTTTCAGCTTTGGCAGTTAAGGAGCAGTGAAATATATCTGTTATTTCCCGCATGGACAAAGCTCTGACCTTGTGCCTGACCTGAACTGCAGCCCACATCTTTGATTCATTCAGTGAGTCATAAACAGTATATGTCTGCTCTTATGCTAACAATGGCTATTTCCACCCACCCATGGAGAAATGGCTGATAAATAAAAGCCTGATTAGGTGGGAACAGTGAAGGTATTATTTTAACAAAGGCTTTCCAAAGTAGGACATTTCAACACAGAGGTTCAAAAGAGTCGAAAGAGGGGTGAAGACAACTGGACACACTTCCATGTCTTATTCAGGACAGACGCATTGTCTGTGCTGCAGCTGTCACGCTGTTCAACAGGTTAAGCAGTGTTCTAGTGGCATAGCAGCCCGCCAAAATTTTGACCCGATACGCTTATTTTCAGTACAGTGTAGCGGCATTTTGACTGTAATTGTTTGTCCAGATCAAATGTGAAAAATGTTATTTCACACACGCGTAGGCTAGACTCTAAGCAAATCGGTCCCAAAGGCGGAGCCAGAATTATGTGGGCGGAGCCACAAACTGAAAGGTATAAACTTTCTACCTACATACGAAAGTCACCTTCTGGTACCCTTAAAATTGCCAATTTTTTGCTCAAATTTTAAAAACCTCCACACAAACCACTTCCCCTCAGAGATAATTGGTTTGGGACTCCCTTAATATGGTGGGCATCCGCGTGGACACGCAAACGGAGGGTTAGTGGATAGGGTTAGGTGATAGGGGCTGGCTTGGGCCAATATTGTGTAATATTTATGTACTCTTGTGGGGTGGTCTGAAAGAGTACGTTTTGTATGCTCTTGAAAATGTTGAAAAGAACTGGATGACCCCTTAACATTGACCAAAAAAAAAACATTTTTTTTTTTCAACAGAAATTTCATGATAATATTTGAGATCGTGTAAAACTTTAAGGGTGTCCAAAAATGTTCATCCACAATTTGTAGGAAAAATAAATGTACTTTTGTATAAATTACCATAACTAATGTAAACTTACATAATTAGCCATTAAAATCATATGTGATTCATCAATAAGCTGGAGGTATGTGGACGTACAATAAAAGCACTTTGGTCAAAGTTTGGAAAAGGTGATTTTTTTAAATCTTAAATATTAATAAACAGTGTGAGTCACTGTCTGTCACGTTGGTGCAGACCTCTGTCCATCACATTTGCACTGTCAGAGGAACTCATTAAAATTTTTTGGCCAAATGTCAAAGCTCAAGTTCAGCGTGACCTCACACCAAGGGACAAAGAGACCTGAAAAAAGACCTGAGCTGTGAAAATATCTTTGTTGTGATACAACTGATGGCCCCTGAAGGTGGCTCCAAAACATGCTAGATCTCAGAAACGTGGCTCAGAAGGTAGAGCATGTTATCCAGTAAACACAGGGTTGGCGAGAGTTTGAATCCTGCACCATCCCACTTACTACTTTTGTGTCCTTGGGCAAGACACTTCATCCACCTTCCCTCCAGCGTCACTCACACTGGTGTATGAATGTTAAGTGGCTGATGGCCTGGACTGGTGACCATGCTTCCATCTGATGCAGTTCAACACCAGTGTGTGACTGTGAGTGAATGAATAATGAATTCAGTGTCATGTTTATTATATTGAATGCATTATATGTTTTTTTTTCTACTTGTCTTTTTCTCTACGTTTGCTTGGTATGTGGCAGCTGTAAACTGTGAATGTTCCCCATGGCAGGTGAAATAAAGTCATGTCTTATCTAATTGATATATATAAATCCAATCCACTGTTATTATTAAGAAAATTATTTCTAACAAAATAGTACATCAATTTTTTTCAGGGATCATTCTATTGTTATTCAGTATATTTGAACCCTCTAATAAGTGATCTGCTCAACTTTTAATTCTTCATTTTATGAATAAGATTTATGTTTGAGTAGAAGCCTTTGATGGCTGCTGTGTTCAAGTATAATATGTCTGAATGACAAGTCACTTACCTGTAGACTTTGGGGCCCAATTCACCCCTCCCCCTCTGTTCACATGAAGGCGTAGGGGTGTTCCAATTCTCAATGAGTCAGAGGGGAATGGTTAATGGGGAGGGCTGTTTGGCTCTCGAAAATCAGAGACTACAAATGGAGTTGTATGAAAAATCTCCCATAATTCTGTTCAAATCATTGGCAAGATGAAAGTAAACACAGTAAAAAAAAAAGTGCAGCATTGTGATGAAGCAAAAACACACAAATGTATGTATTTTCTTCATAAACAACTTAATAATTAGATCAACCATTGAATGCAGATTAAACGTGTTATAAATGACATTTCTGACAACAGAGACTGTTACAGCTGCTGGTGAATTCTTTTGGAAGAAACTTGTCGCATCTGTGAATAGTGGTATCGATGACAGCTGATGATATAACAGGTCTCAAAGGATTATTCCATTTCATAGTGGAATATTTCAACCCCTGCCCCTTGCAACTCCATTTCATGGGGTTGTGCCAAGTGCAAAGGGTGAATGGGGATTGGGTCTTGGAGTTTCTGTTAATTTAAAAAAATATATATATTTCTTCCTAATAGACAACTCCACGATATTTGTGGCTAATATGTTTCACTAAGAAAACTGTAGAATGACTTTGTTGCATACTGGTAGAAGACATTTATAGTTTTATATGAGTGACTTAGCCCACACTTAGCATTAGCTCACCTTTAGCTCCCAGTTCTACTCCTTTTATTGGGGTCAGATCCTACACAGCAAAAACCTTCAAACCAGCAAAAATCGTTTCTATACAGTCAGTGGCTCACACTCATAAATCACAATTCATAACCATTAGAAAATAATTTGTACACCAATATCAACTAAATTCCCTGCAAATGCATACTATAGTAAAGTAACAAAGTGATTATATTTTAGATCCAAAAGTTTCACTGTGATGTTATTATGTAAAATCCCTTCTCTGGCTCTTCTCCAAGGACACTCACTGTCCAGTGCGAGGATATACAGCACATTCCTCACTGGAAATGTTTGCTGGGATGTCGATATAGTAATAACTTACATTTCAGCAAAAAAAATACACTTCATATATCTCACTCTGTTCCTTCAAATTCTTCACCACATGTATTATATGAGTCTAACAGAGCAAGCAGTGGAATCATTCCCTAAACCTTCCAGTGTTCTGTCACTGTCCAAACGTAACCCTGTAGGTGTTAATGACGCTTAAAAGCAGAGATCGTGTTCAGATCTTCAGGTGAGAGAAATACTTGGACTGTGAAGAATTTACATGTACAGTCAGTATCAACACTTTTACCATTTGAAATGACATTATATTATATATTACATTACATTTAAAATGACGATATCAACGTTTAACTATTAGGCTGAAAAGAAACATAATATGTGCAGTATTACATTTACAACAATATGTATTTGTGGTTACAACTGTATTATGTGAACGTAACTTTTATGTGTATAATGAGAGAAAACTGAGAACTTTGCTCAGTCCGTGTTACATTTAAATGACTTTCTGTGTATTACTGTGAATTCACGCGTAGAAGCCATTTGCCCTGCAACAGTAAAAATGAAACTAAATATCTGGTGTGCTAAAAACCTTCCCATGATGAGCATCATAGTTTCATGTCTAAAGTATTCCCTCGCAGCCACTGCTAGTCTGGGAAAGTCCTGAGTGTAAATGATCCTCATCTGCTCCGTCAGGCTGCAGAGAAGCCTGTCTTTCTGCACCAGAAATAACATGGACTGCAAACTCGCACTGAGGAGATTCTGCTTCTCGCAGCCCCATCATTTCAACATCACTGGGAGAACTGTTAGTGGCAGCGGCACCATATGGTCCATCATGCATACCAACATGAAGTGAATAGAAAACGTAGATGATGAGAGAGAGTCTTCCCTCAAGGGAAACACAAAGAAAGACATTCTATCATTGCTCATTTATTGAAAGTTGAAAATAATGAAAATGTACTTTTAGGACATTAACAAACCTGAAAGTCTGAGGTTTTGGTTTTGTTGGATTCATGTACTTTCACACTGCTGTTCTGGAAAGGTTCATATCAGACTAAAACAGCCTCCTGTTTTCATCTCCATGTGTTGTGTTTCATGCTACAGATGGCTGATGTTGGCATGCTTATGCTCCTATATATATATATTTTTTTTTTTTTTTTTTTTTTCTTCCGGTTTTTAGTGACAATAGCCTTTGCTTAATACCCGTTTCTTGTAAATGGTCTAAAAGTCCTGTCCAAAAGGTTTCCAGTTTTCAGACAGTGCATGAACCCAAAACAGGGTCCACTTTTGGTCAATTTTAGTCCAAAGACAGGGTGTTTGGTCAGCACTGTGGACCAGGGGAGTTAGGTGTGAGAGCACTCTTTGTCAAAGTGCTATATTTTGTATCTTCTCATATGAGACAGGAGACGTACAACAGCAGGAAGCAGTGACAGGATGCACTTAAAGATAATCAAGAAATTCAGTTAGCTATTCACAAACAGGACTACTGTGTGGGAGTTTGATATGAAGGAGATTTATTATGGAAAACGAATGACACTTTTCCTTTGAGTTCATGTGCATGTACATGACCAGGGAACAGCATGGGACAGCAGCAGACAAAAATCTGGCAACACATCATAAGATGATTTCATATAGAAGAAAAATACTGTGAGAGTTTGTTGGATAGAAGTTTCATTTATTGGCTAAAAACACACAGTCCCTTTTGCAGCTGGGACGACACAGTCGATGCTGCAACAGGGCCAGGACGGAAGGTAGAGACCAGTGTTTCTCAGTGGGGCTGGTACCACCCCCCAGGGGCCATTGGAAAAACTTAGGGGGGTGTTTGAAAGCTGAGAGGGGGACACTGAGACACCCCCCTCGCAAATTTCTTTTCAAGGGGCACCAGATAGCCAGATAACCTACTGAGCTTTATAACCCACCATGTCAGTTAGTTGTAACCC
>JAPSES010000258.1:18763959-18774667 GCA_029822895.1 Maxillicosta whitleyi
AGCTATTTACGCTTAAAATTCACCAATTTTTAGCAATTTCTGCTCACTGTAAAGAACAGCAGAGAGTGTTTAAACCAGGGGTGTCAAACTGATTTTAGTTTAGGGGCCACATTAAGCCAAATTTGATCTGAAGTGGGCTGCACCAGTGAAATAATAATATGCAAATAATGTCAATTCCAAACTTTCATCTATTTTTTAGAATGAAAAAAGTAAAATTATATGATGAAAATGTTTACATATACCAACTATCCTTTAAAACAATGTGAATAACATGAATAAACTGAAATTTCTTCAGAAAAATAAGTGTAATTTTAGCAATATTATGTCTGTGTTTATCATTTACATGCAAATTACAACTTATAGATCACAGTGGATCAACAAATGTACAAAATATTTAATAACAGGTAGAATTTTGGTAGACATTTCAAAATGTTCATATTTGTTCTCATTTTTGTGAAATGTTTGTTTTATTGTAAATATGGTAAAATTACATGAACATGTTTACATTTCCAAAGACAAAAAATTAGTTGAGTAGAGTTGTGAATATTTATAGATTATTATGATAGTATTTTACTGATCTGACCTATTTGAGATTATATTGGTGTGTATGTGGAACCTGAACTAAAATGATTCATATCTTCAGTTATTTTTGCATTTAACAAATTCATTCCACAGACTGGAGTGGACCCTTTGGCGGGCCGGATTCAGCTGCATGTTTGAGTCCTCTGGTTTAAAGAATGACCTGTAGAATGAAATAAACCTGAAACTAAAATCTGCAAAGAATGTTTTACTGTCAGTGTTTAAGTCGACCAACAGTCCTTAATGTGCAGATTTAATGCAGGCTCACCCTAACGTACGCTCTTACACAGAAATAAATGAGTTCTCAGTAAGAAATGAACACATGGCAGGAGAAGTAGAAATTTCCAAGGTGAGTGTTTGACTAATTGTGTCAGGGGCCATGTTTATGTGCTCATTGATTTCAGGGCTCAGTGGCTGAGCTCTCACACAGTCAATGGGCAGAATAAATGTGGGCAGTAACACACTGTCTGCTTTGCGGGCTTAATGAAGTCTGGTTGTCAGCAAGGCTCAGCGCCTCTAAAATGCTACCTTAATTCACAGGCTCTGAAGGGCTCACACAATGCGGGAAAGCTAAAGACAGGGAGGAGAAGTGTGTATGATTGTACTTGTATATACTATATGTGTGAGTGTGTGTGTGGTGAGTGGAACAGTGCTGTGTATGTTATCGTCAGATTAGTCCTGATGATCTTCTGTATGTAGCTGCTTTTGTAAAGAGTGCATCTTTCACGTTGCTTTGCATGTGTGTTGCAATGCATATTTATGTACTATGTGTGTATGTGTGTGTGAGAGTGTGTGTGTGTGTGTTACTGCACTGCACAGGCTACTGTCTCCACTGTGACTTTTATCACTGGTTAATGGATAAGCAGATATTTGCCTGTTTTACTCTCTCTGTTTCTCCTTGTCTTCTTCCTCCCACTCCTTATTTTTTCTCCCTCTGTTTATTTTCTTCCTTTTTTGACTTTATCTTAAATCCTTCATCACCATTGCACCCTGCCATCCAAAATACAATCCAAATCTCACCACTCAGATCAACGGGAAGGTTGGTTTTCTCACTCTTTACCCTCCTAAAGCCAAGGCCTGGCAGACTGGAGCCGTGCTGCGCCGGCTATCACGCCCGGCGCCTCAGGCCCGTCCCGGCCTCTGTCTCTCTCTCAGGACCCCAACCCCACAGTGCAACCCCTCTGCTCCCCCAAATGCAGCCCCCATCCCTCCTACCCTTACTCCTGCAACAGTATATACTGCCTGGCACCATGTTCTAAATGCACCATTCAAACTGCTGCTCTTTAGTTTTGTGAAATGAGCAAGATGTCTGCGATATAAATGGGACACTTCGGTTTAGTTTGGTTTGGTTTGGTTTAGTCCTATTTAAAAAGAAAGTATGGCCGTCAGTTGAATGAAAGAAACACCAATAACTCACAAGATCAACTGCGAATAACTGCAATTAACCATTTTTTCTTAGATAAACATTTAATTAAAAACTGTTCAACCCTGAACTTTTCCATCAAAGCCTCCAACTCCATCCCCTCCATCACCTTGAAAGGTATATTTTTTTATATGCTGACAAAAATAACAGCAAAATCAAGACAGATATGTTAAAATGTTAGTTGAGTTTCATGAAATTGTTAGAAGGAATTGAAACTCAAGCTGCAGAGACATTTTGTTATGGGGTGACTTACCCACAAACTTTTTGAGCAGGTTTTAACTTTAACTTCCACAGAGGATAAGTGATTAAAATAAACTTAGTTGTAGTAAACAGAGGTTACAAACAGGAAACAAAACCAGCTGTTTAACTACTTTACTACAACAGACCATCTGTATCTGTTGAATCTGCCGTGTTTCCACACTTTATGGAATTACCTGTGAACATGTTGAAAACTTTCCATTTAGACATAATTTATTAACTCTTAAATACATTCATTCTTTTTTTCTTTTTTTTTTTTACAATGTGGGAACTATTTTTTTGTTTTATATTTTGCTAATGGTAAGTTAAAACCAAGCCGGAAGATACTTAAACATTATTTTAATCAGTCTTTTCCTCTAAATATGTGCCAGGAAGCATTGGGTTTAGTAGTAGTTACCATTAGCTGACGCGTACATTGACTTATATAAGACAGATGTGTTTAGGGTGGATATTCATGGATTTAATGCTAATCCCTGCTTTACTCTTCGACCTTCCTCTATATGTTATAATACATAAATAAATGTGCAGTTTATTGGTGGATTCATGTGTGTCCTACGACATAACGTCAGTGCAGTGTTGACGCTCACTTCACAAAATGTTGCAACTGTTTCTATCCCATGACATCCTCTCCTGCATGCTGATCATGCTCTCATTGTCTTGACTAATTCAAAGGCATGGCTCATCCCAGCTTTCATCTGCTGTCTGACCATCATTACGCTGAGCAGCGGGCACTGAGCTCACACTGGTTTTTACCATGCTCTCCTCTTATCTATGACTGCTAGAAAACTCAACTCTCCAAGCGAACAAAATAGCCTCAAACATGTTTACAGCTTTTTCCAAGACTCTTACTGCAGCATCATTAACAGAACATGGACGAGCTCAGAAATGTAGGAGGAGTGCGGACTATTATTGGAGAGAACTGAGGCCCTCGCTGAAGTGTTTGTGTTTGATATGTGGATTTATGGCGCAGCTTGTTGTGTCTATTATCCTGCTAAAAAAAAAAAAAAAGTGTTTTTGTTATCTATAGCTTCATGCTTGAATTCACAGACCATGTACAAAGAAGCTGCATGAGGACAAAGGATCATATAAGCTCACATTTCAGTCATACTATAGTCTTACCAGTTTTGAGGAGAGCATGCGCTATGATTTTGGAGGCTGTATAGATGACAGTGCAGACTGTAAAGAAGAGTGAATGGCTTTTACAGAATTGTAAAAATGAAAGGCTTCATTTATGGCTTAATTCTTAATCGACCTCATCCACACAAATGGAGGGATTTTGCAAAACAGATATTTTTTTTATTGATAGAATAGAATAGAATAGAATAGAATTTTGTTTTGGCCCCTTTATAAACACTGCATTTATCCAGATGCACAGGGAAAATGAAGGGATTAGAAAATGATGGCGATACACACATTGAACATGTATATTGTTGCCATGTACTTCAAACATTTAATATAGATATATAAGTCAATGGATTTCCATGGATATTAGAGGCTATGATTTTCAAAATATAAAATTATATAGAAATAATTATTGTTTTTACAATATGTACAGCCATGGAAAAAATTATTAGACCAAAGAAAACATGGAATGTCTAAAAGCACTGTTTTTGTCAGTACAATAACATAGATATTGATGTAAGAACTGAAGTGATTTTGGTTATTATGAAGAAAACATGTTAAATGGATAATAATAATGATACTACTACTACTACTACTACTACTAATAATAATAATAATAATAACAATAATAATAACTATTTATATAGCACATTTAAAAACTGGATACAAAGTGCTTTACAGACATAGTAAAAGGACACAACAGCAAGAAGCAAGATGTAAACAAACATACTAAAACAGAAAGAACACAAAGAGATACATAAAACATCATGTATTATTAAATAGCTAAAACAAGATAAAATTGAATATTCAACAATCAGAGGTGACAACATCACATAAACACAAGTCTATAAAAATGTGTTTTAAGAACTGATTTAAAAGATGTCACCAATTCCGTAATAGATATCAGCTCTGAAATTAAGTTATTATGACCTATTTGTGTTGTTATCATTGTATTTGTCCAAACAAATGCACCTTTAATTGTACCAGGCATTAAAATGAACAAGATATTAAAGAAAATAAGGGTGATCTAATATTTTTTCAGTGACTATATACTGTATACACAGTACTGTGCACAAATTTGCATAAATATGATATACATAAATATGGGCATCATAACTTTAATAATTAATTAATTAATTAAACCTTTGCACTGTACTGTATATAGGGTTTATTTCATTCAATGTCTGTTTTTCATGGTCTGACTGTGGCCCTATTTCAACCTTATACCTATATCAAAAACATTGTTCCAATGGAAATGCAACACAAAAACACATCTAAACTTCCAGACGTAACAGAGGTAATAACTTTCATTTTGATCTTACAAGGTAATCCCTCACCTTTCTCTGTCCATGTGGAAATGCTGCAAAAAAAGTTCTTATTTCAGCTTTTGGTGAAGTTTCTCCAGGTTTCTTTTTCCTGTGAATTAAAGGAAAACTTGTCACAACCCAACTCTAAAGCCATGACCAAAGAAAAAGCCAGGAGACAATCACCTGGTCTTTCCAACAATCACACACTACAGTGCACAGTGATGGAACAAAGCCCATTCATTCTCCTTTCAGCCTCAGAAATCTCTCAAAATCATCAGGAAAGCAAGCAATCTTTGTACAACTTTTCGCTTTTATTGCCTTGTCTTCACTGCCTGTTAGGTCAGGCACTGCTACAACTATAATATGTAGACGGTGAAGCAGGTTGAACACTAAATCTATAGGTTTGTTTATGTTGATGATGCCCTCATCATCAGATTTTATTGAAATAGTGCTTTTACAGTGAGTAGCAGCTGTTATGCTGTCATGTACAGCACTGAACCCTGTACATCAGCTCATACTTCTTCCCTCCTCTGCTTCACATATTGAGTTGCTCACAAAAAGCAAACTCATGCTCTGTTGTGCCACTAGCTCCTCATCTCCTCAAACTCACCTTCATGTCAGACAGAAGGTGAGGAAAACTTTGTCTCCTCTGAAGACCTGATATCAATGACTTCTCACGAAACAGAGAGTAGGAGATTTGATTTGGATATGATTTGTATTATGGGCAGTTTAAGATAAAGATTTTGTTAAAACTGGATTATTCACATGTCAGGTGAATATTTCATTTGAAGCCCTTTCAAAGAGGAGTTGATCTTCTCTGAAACAGCTTGCACTGCCTAGAGTGAAGTTGCATCATCATGCTCCATTTGTCTTCTTCTACTGACCTTGAATGCTTTCACGGTGCTTAAATGTTTGTGTCTCATGTGGTGAAGAAAGTGATCATTTCAGAGAGAAAAAAGATCTGTAATAGAACTCCCCTTCAGTCCTTGCTTCAGTGAATGACTGCTTTATGTCACATTGATCTAGTGTTTTGTTCACTGAAAGCTCTTCTAACATGACTGAAAACCCAGTGACCTATCGGAGCATCACCAGAAGAAAAAGTATCAGCATGGAAGCTAGAAGTCACTTCATCAGACAAGTTAGCAGTAGTGTTCGCTTGGCAAGTTTCACCCGTCACTGTCACCCTCTTATGGTCACTTCTGGCTCCAAAAATAATAAGCTATTAAAAAAAATCTCAGCTGGCCAAAATTAAGGCTTCCAAATTGTAATCCACGAAGGAACAGGTGACGTCCAAGTGACTACATCCACTTCTGTGAGCTTCCAGTAATAACTTTCTAAAGTCTGTGGCTCTTTAAGTGTTACAAGCCAGACTAAAACTTTGTAAAAATGACACCTAAACTCAAACTAGATGGATGCAATGAAGTACTGAGAAACAGAAGAGCAAACAATGTGTAACAGATAGAAATTATTTCCCAGACATGGTACAGAATGCTAAGAAAACATGAAAATAAATGGAAAAATTTGTTTTGGTTGCGACTGTCCATGAATCCTGTCGTAAGCATGTTGCTGCCTCTGCACCTGAACTTTTGCATGACCCCCCCCCCCCAACCTCCCCCCCTCCTTTGCATTGCATCTAGGCGTTTGTCTCCCCACCCAGCTTCTACAACCTTTTATTCTTTATCAGGACTTGGCTTCTACAGAACTTCTCACTTGTACCTATCCCTCTCCTCCCTATCTTTTTTATGGCATGCCAATTACTATCAGAGTTTGTCTGCATTTTGCAGCTTCAGCTGCTTCAAATGTGCATCTGTTACTCCTAAATGTCATCATGGCAAGTGACAGATTCAGTTCTATGTCTGTTGTCCACCCATCAGTTATTCACCCTCCCATCATGCCATTGTCCAGACTGACAGTACAAGTAACAAACTCACGTGTAACCTCTGACTCAGACTATCACTACCCATTGCACCGTGACCATACTCCATGTCCATGGGTAACTTCATGGTTTTTGATGGACTAACACGATGAGCCCCTGAGTGCTGGCCAGCACAGACGACACACAACCGCAGAAAGCATCGCTACATCACCTGACATGAATGGAACGAGTCCCAAATTAATCAAACTTGTATAAAGTTTTCTTTTACTTTTTTTTTTTATTAGTTATTGTCTCATAGATTATAACAACAATCAGCAACAGATAATACTCACAATCTAATAGTAATAGTAATGATAATTAGGGTTGCAGTTATGAAAAAAACAATCAAGGTACCTAATTAATTTAATTTTTAGGGCAGCAGGTCGTTTCACAGGACTATGAGACAAAACACACATTTCTCAGTTGCTCTTATTAAATATTAATAATAAGTATCTGCCAAGAAAGTGTATATTCTTTGAGCACATCAGTTGTGATATGCAGCATCTGTGCTGACAAAATAGAAGTGACTGCAATTAATTATTAATTAGTAAATGAAAACATAATTTATTTCTGAAAACAGAAACAGCAGAGTGGTGAATATGGTATTGTTATGCTTCTGTGGTGATGGAAATAGAGGTGGATTTATACAGACAGCCCATAAGGAAGGATGGAGAGTTGAATTTACAAACAGAAGAACATCAGAAAGTTTGAAAGTATACTGTATGATAAATGAGAAACACAGGCCTGTCACTTATAGAATGTTAAAAAAAAGATTATTTTATGTCTGTAGTTAAAATAAATGTGTAGATTATATTGCACATTATCAAAGGTACAGGTACAAATCCTATTGAAAAACACATTAATCACATCTAACTAGATTGATTATACAGAAATAGTAATTGCAGCCCTTAAAATACTTTAAAATGACTTTGTATTGTTGCAGTATGAGCACTGTTGGTATAGTTTTACACATGAATAGTAGTTAGTTCAACCCACCATTATACATAAACAGCAGAAGAACAAAACTATTATTTCATGGTGTAGAGACTGATGATGGGTCATTCAGTTACAGCGGCACCAAAACGTGAATGCTGACATCGGGTTATTTCTCCTTGTAAATGCAACTTTGGTCAAGAATTTCTGGAATGATTGATCACCTAAGGCAATATTTTGATCAGGGTTTGACACAGGCAGAGATTGCATTAAGTCTTTTAATAAGGGATAATTTCAAAATCAGTCCGCGCCAGAAGACTGGCCTGGCTTCGTCTCTACCGACGGAGATACAGTGATCCAGCTCAAGTTGTAGGTTAATCTCTACACCATGAAATAATAGTTTTGTTTTCTCGAGATCATGGAATAATTATGCCGTTATCTCAGTATAACGGTGAGTTTAAAAAAAAGATTATATGAAGTCCACTGTCGGCTTCTGTAGTTATGAGTCTCAACCACTGGGTACTAAACCTGCAGGGTGCAGGAGTCCAAAAGGATCCAGGCCGGGTCAAGATGGGTCAAGCTGATGCTATCAGTGGAAAAGTTTAAGCACAAAAACATCTTAGTTAATGTAAGAAAATGATCCTGGTTAGAGCTAACATAATAAAGTAATATAATAAACATTACAAAAACAAAAAAACATCTACCTTTGGTTTCAAAAACATATCCATAGCCATCCTCAAACATATTCCTATAAAGTTTGTTAATATTTTGTACATGTGGTCACAGGCGTTCACCAAATGGTCCTGTTTTAACACCAGTCATTTTAAGCTCATTCATTTGTTGGCCAGTGTTGTCGTTTCTCTGGTGAGATCAAGCTCAATTAGTCACTTAAGTAATTTTAGTACTTTTTTCAGTTTATTCACATAAAATTGAAATACAAATCAGACTCAGTTTTACTGTCATTCGACCAAAATTACATCATTGAACAAAATGCAGTCACCAAGGTCTTGGTTTTAGCATAAGATGATAAAGAATAAAATCTAAAATAGAATATATAAACTTTAAGTATGGGTGGAAAAAATGTGCAAGGAATAAAAAATTGCAAAGAATAAAAAATGAATAAATTCTTAATATGTACAAAATTCACAGTATGCAGTAACAGTATAAGTAAAGTGGTGCTTCATATAGCAGCAGCAACAGTGGAATAAAGTGTCATTGTACAGTATTATAAGATATAAAGAGGATATGGGATACTGGGATAAGCTGATAAGTATGAGAATAAGGGTTTAGACACTAGAGGTAAGTAACATTATAACCTATAAAGACCCAAACATCCACCATCGACCAAAACCATCTACTGATATAAAATGTTTAATACCTGTTGGTCCATTAATACTATCAATACATGTAAATAATTAGTGTAAAATACAGTTTGTTGTCTTTCCATGGTCATCAGATATGACCTATTTGGACGTTCAAAGGCTCTTTAGTAACCATGGAAACACTGTCATCTTCTACAACATTGATTCACCAGTAAAACTAATGGAGTTGGATCAATGACAGTGGATGGAAACACTGGGTTTATGTTCAGTTAATGATAGTTTTACTGAAAAGGTAATTTTGTCTTTGTTATAATAACCCTCAATTTTAATCTGAGCTTTTATGAACATCAACATGATCAGTGAATTAAAAAAGAAAATATGTGTTTTATGCTAGAAAAATACAAAATACAGAGGATCATATTATAAATAAATGGTGATAATTCACTTAAGAATGTTAGAAGGTGTAGAAAATGTCATTTGGGAGCTGACGTAAATGTAACGCTGGGTTTTAATGGGTTAAAAACATACCGATCCAAAAAGGGTCTCACACAATAGACATGTTTAGACCTGAGACTAAAACTAAAGGCTACTCCAAACCCAAAGCTTAAGACTGACCAACACCAAACTATATATAAAAAAAAAAGACACCTCCATTGTCTGCACATGTGTTCAGTCTATTAGTGAAATGGATCAGCTATAGACGCATAATCACTGGAGATATTCCAAACATATCTCATACAAAATAAGTTGTGAAACTCCTAGTCATTTAAAATATTAAGCTTTAGCATATTTTAACTGTTGCCTTAAGCTCATATTCACTCAAACCATGACATTTACAAGTATTGCTTCCTGATGTTGTAAATAATGGGTCTAAAAACTGACATTCATATTAGCTATAGGCAAAAAAAAAAAAAAAAGAGAGAAAGAATCACACAAACTGACAGTACAAGGTATACGCTGATGGAAATATTTTATAAATACGTGACATGAAGGACCTCAGGGTCCAACTTCCTGTTACTCCAGGCAAAATAGTAGTTTATTATTAAACAAAAACAGTAAATTCATTCAACCTTAACGTTAATGTTATTTTAATGCAATTATTTTTAATTCCTACATTTGATTTAAGAAATATTTCTATTACAAAAACATTTTCATCAGGTCTGATTTACTTTATTCTGTAAGTTGCTCATGTCTTTATCATTTCCTCTGATGATGAATGAGTGGGAAAGGAGTCAATGTGTAAACTACACTGTTGCCCTTTAAATTGGATTTTTATTTTTTAATCAATGGAAATGATTGTGAGAATTTATTCTTGATAGGTAGGCTATAGTGTACCTGGAACTCAGTAATCTGATTACAGGTGATTACTGATGTGTATAAATAGGAATAAAACAGGAGTGTGTCTGAAGACAAAATTATTCCAACTCTATGGGCAATAATGTATGATATAATAAAAAGCGTTGTGCTGCAGATATGCATTATAAAGAAGGAAAGCTCCATCGTCAACTTACAGAAATAAACAAGTTTCTCCAAAAGCTGTTGAAAAAGTATTTCCATTGATTAAGTTAAGGTCAAATACATGTAGTTATAAGTAGACAAACTACACAATCTACTTAAAAAAAATACTTTTAATATTTGGCTCCAACAAACCAGCTCCTGTTATAAGTATAGAATGGAACAATAAAATAAATAAATAAAATTATCTTTAATCCTCATCCATTCTTCTATATACTGCAAACACACTGCCCGGCTAAAAACAAAGTCACACATGCAATATCTGACGTCACCACCTTTGGTTTTGATTCCAGGAGACATTCAGTGGATTTAACTGCACCAATAGTTCTGATCC
>JAPSES010000258.1:18774767-18788610 GCA_029822895.1 Maxillicosta whitleyi
TGCTTTTATATTTTTTTTTGCTTTTACTGTAAATGTTTATCTCAGCTTAACAATTTTTTTAATTATATGAATTCTAATGATAAAGTCCCATCAACATCAACAATAATTATATAATATCAGTTATGTTAGTCGGATTAAAAATATACATGTACCTTCTATTCTTTTATGTTTCCCCTTTACATGTAAAGGTCAATGGGTCCCACACAAATGACTGAAGACCACAATAATAATAGGATTTCTATAGTGCTTTTCTCAACAGCCACAGTGCTTTACATTATTCATCCACTCCACAGTTATACTAATGCTGCTGGTGGTGACACCAGCATGAGCGACAGTGGAGGCAACGTGGGTGAAGTGTCTTGCCTAAAGGCACAATGGAAGAGAATGCAGTCCTCTGACTCCAGTTATAGGATGGCCCACTTTACCTCCTGAGCCACATCCACCCCAGTTGATAGTGTCAAGAGGAATCAGCAGTTTCAGTTTCAGAACATGAAAGAGTATGGATGTAAAGAGAAGATGACCCCCAGAGAAAACCACATGTAGGTTTGCCAGAATTTCAAACAAGCTCATATTTAATGAATGAAGCCTATAATGTATCCAAGTAACACTGCACATGTTTGATGTACAGTATATAAAATGCCAAAGAGAGCCAAGAACTAACCCTTGAGTAACACCTACCATTGACTTTTAACCAATGTCTGAGTATTTAATTATTTAATCTAACAGACTGTTCAGCAACACCACTCATTTAGAGTTTTTTCCAAATAAAATGTCATGGTCACCTGAATTTAATTCTTTAGAAAGGTCTAAACCAGGAGAGACAGATGAAACCGAAAAAGAAAAAAGATTTTAAAAGTACGAAGTGCAGTTAGCCAATATAAACTCTTTAATATAACACAAAATGTTATCAACTTTGTAACAATACTGACCTTATAGAACACAGTGTAGTGTATGGAGTGGTGCTCTCACCTCAGTGTGATGGGACAGTAAAACTAACCCCCAGGCCAATGCTAATGTTATTCAGTACCAGTTCACACATGGGTGCACAGTACAAGCCAGGTCAGTGAAACATGGACTCAACCCAGAGTTCCAGTGATTCCCCCCTGCCCCTCTCATCCTCAGTGCCCACTCACACTCCCTGTTTTTACCCCTGCAGTTCGTCGTGTGCCTCCCCGTTTCTCCATACCCCCCACCAATCATGAGGTCATGCCCGGCGGCAGCGTCAACCTCACCTGCGTGGCCGTCGGCGCCCCCATGCCTTATGTAAAGTGGATGAGCGGCGAGGTGGAGCTGACGAGGGAGGAGGAGATGCCCATCGGACGCAACGTTCTAGAGCTCACCAACATCCGCCAGTCGGCCAACTACACCTGCGTCGCCATGTCGTCACTGGGCATGATTGAAACCACAGCACAGATCATCGTCAAAGGTCAGAATCTGGGTCTGGGGGAGTTTGGGGTGTCTGGATGAACTGTTGCTTTATTAAACCTGATATCCAGTAAGATTTTGGCTTCATAAATGAAGAAATAAATACATGTGTTTCTGTTAAACATTTGACTTTTAGGAAACTTTAATAGTAAAGTCATATCTGCTGCTGTTGGGTTCCTCTGTGCGCCTCCTTCATTACTGTCAGGTTTTAAACCATATCCCAGTTCTCTGTTGTTCTATGCATTTAGTAACTGACAATAAATAATCTTTAAATTAAGTTTGAATCTTTGAATCTACAGGATAAAAAAAAAGAGTAAATATGAAAAATTAGAGAATAGAAATGACCAACAACCAGCAGACAGACATAAAATAACAATACAGTATCTGATTTAATAACAGGCTTGAAGAGTATAACAAAAAGGGTATTATAAGAAAAAAAAAACATAAATAAAAATGTATACTTTCGGTTGTATGAGGAAAAAGCATGTGTCACATCCTGAAAACGTTCTGACTGAAAATGTAAAGGTGAAAAAAATACAAATTATCGTGTAGTTGTAAGATAGTAATAGTGTAGGATGAGTTCAAGAACACAAAGAAAATGAATCTGAAGAGCTCTTTTCCAAAACACACAAGTGTTTTTATTTTCTTTCTCTGTCTATATCACTGAAACCTATGTTATAATGTTTACAATTGTTATGGAAATAGCAGATAACATTAACCTAGTTCCAATTTTCCTGATGCTATCTTAAAATCAGATTGTAAAAAATTAAATAAAACATTGTAATCAAATGGCTTTTATAGCGTTTTGGAAAAGAGCTCTTCATATGTTGAGCAGATTTTTCAGTACGATTAAAGGCACTTTAAATGTTATAACGTTGAGATTATTGAGGGTTTTTTATAATTTCATCATCATCATACTTCACTTTGTATTTGATTATCATGTGTGGAGGACACGATGACACTGAATACATAAGAATACGTTATGTTAAATAAAACAGCAGGATTTGAATGTCTATGAATGACAAAGAAAGGAAGATAATTATGTCATATAATATATTTACAGACAGAATGTATACAGGTCTGACCTATGTGGATAATGTAGGATTGCATTTTAAATAGTTTTGAAAATAATTAATAATAAATCAATTAATAGTTTAATTTATTTATCATGTTTTTCTTCCTTTTATCAGCTCCAAATACAAGTTGGCTGGAGTAAATTATTTTACAATTAAATTTAATATATTTGGCTGTAAAATATGGAGACAAGAATTATTGCTGCAGTGTTTTTCCATTAATATTTATCGTTGCTTTTATTTTTGTTTTATTTTCACTTTAGAACACTGATTCAAAACTATTTTTAATACTGCTACAGAAGACATTCCTTTCCAAAATGTTAGTTAAGCAACATTTTTTCACATAGTCTGTAATCAGCAGAGAGAAAGATATTCATTATTAAAATTTAATAAATAAATCAGATTGAAATTAATTGTGCTTTTCCATGCATAAAGTACAAATTCAAAGAAAACAAAATGAAAGTAATTAAACCAATCAAATAAGTAATAAAATCCGGTGCATTCAGCAAAGGAAAAAAAAATACAACCCACTATCTAATAAAGATGAAATACCAGTCCTTTAATCATGAGATTTAGATCTCAAATTTATGAGATCTGTATCAGATATGAGTTATATACAGTGGTATGAAAAAGTTTAGACCCCTGATCATTTTACAGATTCCCGTTGTTTCTGCTGAAGGAGAATCTACTAAATATTGATGTCATTTTTCTGTTGTGGGTCCAAATTTATGCCCCTGCCTACTTTTGTTTAAGTAATTATTGCACACTTTCTGTTAATCCTATAAACTTCATTTCACTTCTCAAACATCAGTGTGTTTGTCTGCTATATGATGTATTTAACTGAAAATACTGATCCAAACAACCAATGATTTATAAAGGAAAATCTGGAAAATGATCAGAGGTGCCCAAACATTTTCATACCACTGTATGTGGTGATCATGGAAGGACGTAACAGCCTATAGTGGTGCAAGTGTTCCTACAGATTAGACAACCAGTGTATGAAACATCTAATAATGTAAACAGACTAATATTAATGCCATCATCCTTAAGAAACATTGATAGTTCTGTGTGTCTCAGTTCAAAAAAGAAATAATGGCAGATTAAACCCTATTGTTTGTTACATGAGAGGGATTACTGAATGATTTAACTTGTAATTCCTCAAAATTACAAGATCTTTTCTCATAATTATCTTGTAATTACAAGATCTTTTTTCCAAATGACGAGATAAAGGGTTTAAAAATATGTTTCTTCAGTGAATGCAATGTTAATGTGTTGCCGTAGGTTTCTAATATTTTGTGATTGTAACTACAGTAAAGTTGGATATTGTTTTATTTCTTATAAAATTATTATTTTTCTTTTTATCCCATAAAGATACTATACAGAACATGGACGTCTGATCTCCTCAGTTTCACTTTGCCTCCATGGAGACGTAAAAATGTACATTTGCTGATGGAGCGGTCATTATTATCAATATTTGAACATGTTTGTGCAGCTTGATAAGAAGCTGAAGTATCAAACCTGTATGTCACTGAGTGTTCATTTACAAAGTGGTCTGCTGTTCCCTACCCCTCTGTGTAATGGCCTCAGCAAAAAGCAGAATACATTTACATAAATGCAAACATAAAGACTATTATTCAGTTTCATTATGTGCACAGAGACGGAACAAAGTTCTACCTTATACTATTTAATTTTTTATTGTTTTAATTTTATATATAAAGATATTAGCAAGTAGCAGGACTTCAGCCTTTAAAGTGGATTAGTTACTATATAAGCAGGAAAAAGATTTGGTTTAATGAACCCATAGAATGAATGAAACTGGAGACCAGTAGGTTTGGTTGGTTTCCCTTACTTTAAAGCAGTGTATGGCATTCATCACAATATTTTTTATATTTGTAAAACCCCAGTGGTAGCCTAATTATCACTCATCCATTATTCTTTCTGTGTTTACACAATTGAATCTCTTCCCTCAGGGCGAATAACTTTGAAGATTACTTCATCATAAACACAGTCAGCTTGTTTACATAAAAAAAAAACAAAAAAAAAACGAAATGGGCCTTTTCGGAAATTTTGTCGCGAAATGCATTGTAGGAATGGGAATTCTACGCAGCCGCAAAGATGGCAACCAAGTGAAATGGTTTCGGAAATAAAAAAAAGTCAGATCACTACAATGGAAAATGATCCATTCCACCAGGGTTGTTTTAAAGAACGAATATAATCTGTGAATGGAGATGAAGGTGACATTTGGGTTCAGCACTCACCATGAGACAGCGAAATTGCTGCTCCATGGAATTCTCATTCCCACAATGCACTTGGCGATAACATTTCCAAAAAGGTCTGAGTGACATTTTCAGTATGTTATGGTAAATTGACTGCACTTATGTAACACTTTTCTACACCTTGGTACTCAAATCGCTTTACAAAGCCTCATTCACCCATTCACCAGTAGGCGGCTACTATGCTAATGTACCATGCAAGGCACTGCCATGCCAGACCTACTGGGAGCAATTTAGGGTTCAGTGTCTTGCTCAAGGACACTTCAATATGTGGACAGTGGGAGCCAGGATTTGAACCGCCAACCCTTTGGTCATTGGACAACCTGCTCTACCACATTATGTAACTCTGCCTCACTCCTTTGTCCTAATTGTTCTGTCAGTTCAATTCAATGTTTTCTGTCAACATGCTTTAACTGCCACAGTGTTAGACATAACTTTACGACTTAGAGCTTCTGTTTATTGAATGAAACATATTTTTCCCAACAGACATCTATAGTCACTGTAGTTGTGATTAAGAAACTACACCGACAATTATCAGTATGGACTTCTGACAAACAGTTATGTCATACTTGGAGGAAAGTTAATCAGAAGACTTGACTTTATATGTGTAGATGTCATGATGTAACTAGTTATAAAACATAACAAATTAAGCAGGAACTAAGATGGGTTTTGGAAATCCATTTGATTTTTGCAAAAATTAATATAAATATAGCTTTACAGCACCTGGAGAGTTCAAATTTTCACTTTATGAACTATTAAGGCCCAAATACACAAATAAATGAACCAAAGACTAATAAAAGTGGGTTTAAATAAATATGAACCCTTTATATGCTGTTGTGCAAATGGTCACAAAATTCAAGATGGTGGTGACCAAAAACAAAATTCAGATGGCGTCATAAAAATTAATTCACACATCAGTGGTGACATCACAGTCAAGCTTGAGATGTCATTTAAATAAAGCAACACATACTGAAAACATGCTAAAAACATGCTATACTTACCTGTTTTATAGTAGATAAACATGAAATATGAAATGCATGAATAAAATAAACAGCACCGGATAAAAAAGAAAGTTCTTGCTGACTTCCTCTGTTCGTCAGTAATATTTTACAATGAAGTTATTAGCCTTTTAAATATTTTAGAAGCAACAGATCAAAGAACGCTTTTTTCTCAGAGAGAGTACTGTCAGAGGAATTGTGGATTTATAGTAACAGATTGATAAGAGCAGTGTGAGGCAGAGCGCTGCAGCTCCATTCAGCCTCGGTCTGTTGGGGTAGAGAAAGAAGAAGTAGTGCTTGATACACTGCATGATAATGGAGCAGATGTTGGGATGGAAGCTGCACGAGGCTGGAGCTAAAAGCCTCTGGTCGCATCTCTTCCCAGATGGCAGCCTGTGAGCATTTCTACACAGCCCACTGCTCTGCCTTTTACTTCAGCACTTCCATTTGCACTAAAGTCAAGCCCACTGCTTTTTTTTTTTTTTAATAATACAGCTCTTTTCCCCCTTCTTTCCTCATAGTTATAAATAAAGCCTAGAAATCATTCAGTGATGAGCTGCATTACATGGACAAAAGTATTGGGACACATTGAATTCAGGTGTTTCTTTTCTAAAAAGGGGTCTGGGCTACAAAACAGTAATGACAAATATCATAATATAGATTATTATAAATATCATTGCATTGTAATAGTTAGTTTTGTTTTGTATTGTTTTTTTAATTTTTGCTTCCAAAATGCCTCAGAGATGGTTCTAACTCAACATTGATTTTGTTTTTTTGATCCATGACTGTGATTTCTAAATTTTTAATTTAAAAGAAATTCTAAAAGAAAAAGGAAGGAAGAAAAACCTCCCATTAAATCTTAAGGAAATATTTATATCTCACATCAGGACATCTTATCAGCTCTTGCTAGGATGTGTCCCAATAATTTTGTCCATATAGTTTATAAATATTATATAATATGAAACTATATTATGACGTTTATCATTGTTTTGTAGCTCAGAAAAGAAAGACGAAAAGAAACAACTGAATTCAACATGTCAGAATACTTTTGTCCATATAGTGCAGTGTTTTTCAACCTTGGCGTCAGGACCTCACATGGGGTCAACTGGAATTGAAATAAAAAAGCAAAACATATAAATAAAAATATATGATTAGTTGGGAGATAATCCCATTCCATAAATGACATGACAAACTGTGAAACTGAAGCACTGTGGTTCTGTTTATATATCAAATGTTCACTGTGGTCAGTTTCAGATGCTGCAGCTCTTTCATAATTTATAATTTAGTTATTGTGTTTGTTCAGTATTAATTTTCATCCTTGTAAATACAAGCTGGACTGACTGTACATATCCTAACCAAAGAACATCAAATTCTCATTTGAACCTGGCTTTTCTGCCTCCGTCCATAATAATATTCACTATATAGCTTAAGTGTCAATTAAATTAATGTTTATTTGTAACATAGCAAACTATTACATGATCAAAAACAAAAAAAGTCTCTGTTTTGAATGTCTGGGGTCGCCAGAAATGTGTGATGTTAAAATGGGGTCATGAACCAAAAGAGGTTGGGAACCATTGGTCTGACTGTCAGATGTCCTTTTTATCTTTCATTGCTGTCTCCATCATTACAAAAAATAGATTTTATAATAATGTATTTTGTTGTAATGATCAAGGCCTCTCTGTACAGACTTATGTACAGTGTCTAGAAAATTATTATAAAATGAAAATAGAGCAGGGCTGCCTTCCATGTCTAGTTGTCTGCAACTTAAACAAGTAGGAGAAAAGGAGATTAATTTAAGCTCTTTTCCTTTGCGAGGCTTACATTGGCTGATGACAAAAGGAGAAAAAAAATAACTACCTTCAGTTCCAGAGTCATAGCTCTGTGATATGAGCCTTATAAAAGTCTGTGTGCTCAGATAAAGATTTTTATATCAATGTCATTTTATACAAAGGGTTTGAGGACATCATTTTACCTTTCTGAAAGTGTAAATTGTTATCCATCTCAGACTCGGAGCCAAAACTTTTCATCCATTATTACTGATAAACACATTTATTGCATTCCTGTTGTGACTTTTATTGTTTAAATTAGTTTTTCTCACACTTTTTTATGCTATTTACAACTAAAAAAAAAAAAAAACAGGGAGGTAGCTTTACCACCTAATGTAGCTGATGTTTTTTTTTCTTCCTTCACTGCTTTTTTAAGGTGAAGTGGACAGAATGGATTTATAATGGACAGGAACACATGTATATTCAATTGTTTTATACATTTTATGAATATTTTTAAGTGTAACTAATCCAGACATGGGTTGTTTTACTAGTTAGAATCCATATCAGGTCAAACTGGAATATCTGTTAATGTATATTTAATCGAATGGCTTTAATAAAACACTGTTAAAGCTACATTTGTAGTCACTATATGTATCAGCTTAGTCTTAACACCGGCTGCTCCAACAGAATATAGATGTGTTTTCAGACCCTTTAAACATCATTGCTGGAATTTTTGGTTTTGGTTCCAACCACAATTAAAAACAAGAACATATAGATTAATCCTATTGTCAGTGTCTCTGTCTACGATGCTGATAAATATCTTGGTTGGTGTCTTAGTGCTTTCAATAGCAGTTCACTGTTCCTAATGTATGCTATGTGCTAACGCTAATGCTATGTGCTGTGTACGTATATTACATTGGGTAAAATCTAGACACTGAATTTCCCAATGGTGATTATTAAGTCTGTTGACCTTTAAAATTGTTCAGCTAAGTGCTAGCTAATGCAATATGAATATTATTTGCAGATGACTGTGAAGCTGGATCCACATTAAACGGTTTACTGTTTTGCAGTTTGCACTAGTACATACCATAGAGACTTCACAATCACTGCTGAAGTCTGGGGTGAATATTAAAAAAAAAAAAAAAATGCAGCAAAACCGAAAATGAAGAGCTTTGAAACTCGAAGACTCTGAAATCTTGAAATCTAATAACAAAAACAGGTTTAGCCAGGTTAGCAAGTTTGGAATAAGGCTTGCATAATAGTATTTAAAGTTGAACTGAAAACCAGTGCACGTAGATTTAGAAAAAGCTCTAAAATCCTGAAAAATGTCATTATTTTGAATGAGTAAATCTGTATTTGTTTTATAGGCATATATTGCATCCATTAAATTATCCTCACAGCTCTAGTTTGAATAATAAATTATGTTTAACTATAATAACCTTGGTTCATTTGCTTTAAGTTCCGGTTTTACTTTAAATATATGGCTTCACAGCTGTTTACCTGCTAAACAACAACATTAGCTGAGACAGTTAATAAGGTGATTAAATTCCAATGTGCTGTCAGGACTGTAAGTCATTTAAAAGCATGCTCTGTTGATTCATGTGAAATTCACGACGTGTTCTAGACTAGAGAACAGAAAAATATGGTAGATCTTTTTAAAATTCAGGAGAGCAGTCTTTGTTGTGTAACTGCATTAAATATGTGGACCGTTGGAGCTTGAGTTCTGCTGAGGTTCACCATAGACGGAGTTACACACTGTACCAGTACAGCTCTCTACTTGCCAACATAATACACTTGCTTAGCCTGGTGCCCTGTGCAGATCAGGAGACAGCAGAGACAGCCTCCTGAATGCTAATTGGCTGATAGACTGGCGGTGAGCGCCTTCGTGTACTCGGTGCTGCAGTGGGATCTGATGTCAGAGAGATGCAAAGAGAAGGAGACTGGAGAGAAACTTGTTTGTCTCACGGTTTTGTCTGTGTCTGCTTTCTACAGCCCTGCCAAAGCCGCCCACTTCCCTCATTGTGACAGAAACCACAGCCACTAGTGTCACCCTGACATGGGACTCCGGAAACCCTGAACCAGTGTCCTACTATGTAATCCAGTACCGAGCCAAAGTTTCTGACAATGGCTTCCAGGAGGTGGATGGAGTAGCCACCACCAGATACAGCATCGGGGGCCTCAGTCCCTTCTCTGAGTATGAGTTTCGTGTCATGGCCGTAAACAACGTGGGCCGCGGGCCACCTAGCGGCATCGTGGACACCCGCACAAGTGAACAAGCGCCGTCGTCCCCTCCTCTCCATGTCCAGGCACGGATGTTGAGTTCCAGCACCATGCTGGTTCAGTGGGAGTCCCCCGAGGAGCCCAACGGACAAATCCGGGGCTACAGGGTCTACTACAGCTCAGACCATGATGCCCCGCTCAGCGCCTGGCAGAAACACAACACGGATGACAGCCAACTCACCACCATCTCCGACCTGACAGCAGATATTACCTACAGCCTCAGGGTGTTAGGCTTCACTTCTGTTGGAGATGGGCCGCCCTCTGATGTCCTGCAGATCAAGACCCAGCAGGGAGGTGAGAACACAAGTGCTGGTCCAAAAATACCCCGATTGTGCCATAGTGGGATTTACCAGCAGTCACACATAATCACATTCTATCAGAGCAGGGTTTTCCAAGCTTTTTCAGCTCAAGATTTAATATATGGGGTGAAACTGTAAACGCTTTAAGCCTTTATTTAGCAGGTGAAGGATTGTTTGAAGCATAATATTAATAGCAAACCACCGGTCAGGAGCTAACAGACGTCCACACCTCCACACGTCCCCATTATATCTGTGGAATAGACAAAAGATGGAAATATGACTGTTAGCATTAACTTTAACACCTGAGTCATCAGTCTGTGTTTCAATTTACTTCAAACTTGGCATAGAGGCAGTTGATATGCAGACATCAGCACATGCATAGACATGATGACATCAGCTGGATCGATGCCAAAAGCTACGATATGTGTGAGGGGCGGGGTTTATTGTGCCTGGAACCACTTGTTTTACTTTGAGTTCAGGGGTCACATCTCAAATGATCCAGGACAGTAAAATAATAAAATAATTACCTATAAATAATGGCAACTCCAAATTTTTCTCTGTTGTAGATTTTTAAAAAACTTAGATTAATGTAAATGTTTACATCTGCAAACTGTCATCATTTACACGTGTAGTACAACTCACAGTTAACAGAGGATCTACAAATGCAAAGTAAAAAAAAAACATTAAGTAATTTTTTCTGTGAAAGGACAGATTGTAAATGAAAACATTTTCAAGTAATTTTACATTTTTACATCAAATCAAAATGTTGTTTTTGCATTTTACAAATGTATCCCCCGGGTCAGATTGGATACTTTGGCGACGCGTGTGCTGTATGTTTGACAGAGCTGAGCTAAGGTATCAGAAGTTATTAAACCTTTTACATCAGTTGATAGTTGGTGTTGCTTAAATCTGTTTGGACCTGAATTTTGTCCATTTGTGTTCGATTTTCATACATCAGAGAAGCAGACTTGTAATCATAAACATTACTCCATCAAATATGCAAAAGCTGAAATGAGCAAAACATGTTATTCACTGCGAAACAAGCGTAAGCAGAAGATAATACATGTGGGTGTAACACTAAAGTCTCCCTCTTCATCCTCAAGGACAAAGTGGTTGGCTATACACAGAAGAATAATGGCATTATTTCATTTGCAGAAAGTGTCTTTGTAAGATGTTCTAACTTCCTGTGTTTGGCCAGAAGAAACATGACATCAGAGCAGGGCTGCAGTGGAAGATAATGCCACCCAAATTCAGATGACCCACTTAATTTATTTGTGGAATAGAGTTCAGCGCCCCTTCCAGACTGGTTTAGCACATTTTACAGAGTCCTGTAAGTAGTATGAAACTAAGAGGGAGACACTTTTCTTACCTGTGCTTTTATCAGCACATCACTGATTAATGTTAAGTTCTGCCAAGTCACACCATCTATTATGTGGGTTTCCACTGCAGTGTGTCATGAGGAGCAATGGGCTGTTTTCTACAGCTTCACTGTAAGACTTAGCCCAGACAAAGAGCCCCTGCTTTATTTTTTATAGGATCGCTTAACTATAACAGTATTCAAGTACTGCATTTGGGATGCCTCAAGGTATCTAACCTACCTTTTTTTTTTTTTTTTGCCTTCCCTCACCTATAATTTTTATGCTAATTTAACTCTTCTCTTTAAGTTTTGCAGTAACTTTGATGCCAACAGGGTTATTTTCTTTGATGAATGATCCTCATCAGTTTTAGTTAATTTGTTAATTTTTTTTTCTATATATATAAAATGAGATGATTGTAAGTGATTGAAAAAAGTAAGGATGTGGGCAGTGACCCAATCAGAATTAATCTAGTTTTACAGGATGTTATATTGACGCACACAGACAAATGGACACTGCAGGATATTAACCCTTTACAAACTGTTCATTTCTTAAACCTTCACAGTTTGGTTCAGGTCAAATTTAACCCAGACCAAGAATTCCCTCATAGTAAGTGTTTATACCAAATGTTGAATTCAGATTTATTTAGAATGTTTAAATAGACTATCCCACATTAATAATATAAATATAATGTTTCAGAGCAGGAAGAGCATATTTGTTTAAGTTTTACAAACTCATTTTTGGACAAAAACATCTACTATCACACAGTATCGTGTCCTGTTTTACATAACACATAAAAACATAAAAGCTTTGTTTGTTTTCACTGCCTCATGTTTCCCAGTAGTTAAAGTTATCATTAGAACTATAGTTTTATAGAAATTTGCAAATTTACCTCATCGCTAAAATCTACAAATGCATGTTACTATAAAACTTCAGATGGCAAAAACACTATATACTCTGACTGTAAATTATTTACTGTCAAATTTAACACTAGTTTCAACCCCTTATGAGACTGAAGTGACTGTATATGAATGATTAAAAGCATTTCTTCATTAGTTCACCAGTTGACAAGCAGTGGCACCTCCTCTGAGTTTTTTTTTTTTTACACCTGAAACCCCAAATTAAGCTTTATGTTTTTGTTACCTTGAGTGCATCAGATCAAAATTAAGATTAATTAAAGATTTCCCACGACATATCTGTGCCCTGACAGTATCACCTACATGATAGGTACAGACACTGGTAACAGGTGGACACATGTCTGACACTGGGGGGTTGTCAGTTCAGTGGGCTGTCTTTCCACTTGAGTAGAGAACACTGAATGAATATGTTCATTTCATTTGGAACCAGGATTATGTCTGACCCCTTTCTTTTCTAATGTAATCCCTATTCACAGTACTAACAGACTATAAATACATTAAATCAAGACATTTAGTGCTTGAAAAGCTTCTGAGTTTATTTGTTTTGTTTGCTGTAAATGGTCATGGAGACAATTTACAAGCAATTAAACTACAATAAAGAGCTAAAGGAGGCTGAACATCTGGGTAGAGTTGGTGGTGATTATCCTCTTAAATAGTAGGACATTTAGTTGACCAAACCAAACTTGAAGTGAAATGCTAGAGTACACTTCTAAGTTGCAGATGTTTTAAGGTAATAATCAGACTTTTAAGACGAGATCTTTTGGGTTAAACTACTTTAAAAGATCAATAGGAAACCTTTACACTTCAGATCACTGTGACTATGGCTAAGCTCTTTTGAAACAGAATAGGTTGATTCGTAGTTTACAGACATCACCATGTAGGATTTAAAGGTGATGACACCCTTTATACTGCCTTGGTTCAGCTGTAGTTCTGAATACTGATGAGTATTGACTGCAGAATTCAGTTAATGCCTTCACCTTGTGACTCTGATTGTTTGTTTGCACCTCTCTGTTCATCTCTCACTGGTGTTTTTCTTCTTGTTCTTGTGCTTTTTTCTGGTCCAGTTCCTGCTCAGCCGTCTGGATTTGAGGCCGAGGCTGAGCTGGACTCCCGTATCATGCTGTCATGGCTCTGGCCGGTCCAGGACCCGATCATCGGTTATGAACTCCTCTACTGGGAGGCCAGCAATCCTGGAGACAAGGTACCAGATTTATTCATAAAGACCCAGAGCTATGTTTGTGGTAGTTCCCCAAATGAATTTTGAATGATTTATCACCATTTATTACAATTTTATCCTCTCTGTTTTGCATTTTTTTTTCAGTGAAAATCTGATTTTTTTCCCTATGTTTTATTTTACTGATCATATTGCGATTACATTTGATAATAATAATAATAATACATCAAACTTATATAGCGCTTTTTTGGACACTCAAAGACGCTTCACATTAAGAAGAACA
>JAPSES010000258.1:18807981-18824259 GCA_029822895.1 Maxillicosta whitleyi
ATTTTTTTTTTAATATGGGTCCAATTAAGCAGTACCACATGGACATATTTGATTTTCACGACTCTATCATTTAAGCAGAGTAACTTATATGCATGTATTATACATATTTGAGATGGTATTTATAAGCACTTTAACATTATGTATAACAAAATTTGGAGAGATACATTTTTTTAGGTGAAAACTATGAAATTACTGCTCAGTACCGTGACATAAATTTTTTTAAGCTTTTCGCAAACATTCAAAACATGTGGTTCTCAACAGAAACTGATATCAAGTAGGACAAAACCTTTTAGATATTGTTCAGAGCTGTGCTGAAAATGCATTTTGGAGAAAAACATTTTTAAAAATCTCTGTTTTAGTGACATGAGAATGTGGTAACATGTGGACAGGTTGCCATATTAACATGTGAACAACTCTTGACCATTATATCAGCCAAAATGTTGATTTATTTTTCATAACAACAAGATTTATTTAATGTATTTAATACTAACATACCATACTGATATAGGTAAAGTACAAATAAAGAGTCATTTCTCTGTAACAGTTCAGATAGTCTTTTTAAATGTGACAGATTGAATTTTTTAGATTACATTTTTAGTATCAAATTCGAGCTATATTTTTATGTCGGAGGCATAGCCATACTGTAAAAAGTACAATTAATAAAATCGGTTGTAACTTTTGTTTCTCCAAGTGGTATTTTTAAAAGGATAACAGTTCCATAACATAGAGACCTTTAACTAAAAAATGAGCGAGTGCCAGTTTACTTTTTTCATGTTGATGTTCACTTTTGCTTGATCGGACCCATCTTTAAAATCCTCTGGAGGGCTTCTGGGAGACTAGAGCCTGATCCAGCTGACATTTCGTAAAGGTTAACATGTTGCCACTTCATCACAGTGCTGACCTAGTGAGACAAAGAACCATTGACTCACTTTCACACCAAAGGGTAATTTGGGGGAACCAATTATTATTACATGTCTTTGGATTGTAGTGTTCACTTTCTATCCCTCTACATATGTCCATGTGCAGGTGAAGTGTGACCAGTACTGGCCCAGTCGAGGCACTGAGACATACGGGATGATTCAGGTGACCATGCTGGACACTGTGGAACTGGCCACCTACAGCGTACGCACCTTTGCCCTGTATAAGGTGAGACCTCTATATGTGTGAATTTTCTATATTGGACAGAAACAGGAGGACATGACTCATTGACAGTAAAAGGGTTTGAAGTGCCAGTAAAGCACAGGGTATAAAAGATGTGCTCAAATGGAGAAAATGAACCAAAGGTAAAAAGGTAGATTACCCTGCATTTACTGTAGATTTGATGAAAGATGGTTTGCTCTTGTCAGTGCTATACAAGTGCACTCATTCTTAAATGTTCTCATTTATCAAGGGCTCTTTGGAAAGTGTTTTATTCAGGCTTTTTAGTGGTTTTCAGGGTAGATTGCAGAGATGCAGAGAGATTCCCATATTCCGCTGATCAATCATAGTACTTATGTGCATTTATTAAGCCTCGATAACTGAGGTTGGAGTATTTTCAGGTTGTCTGTAAATCCCTCAGATTCTTGTGAGGATGATATTTCAGGAACAGTTTGACAGAACTGAAAATTTGGCGTAAATTTTAAATCTAGGATAAAGTGATTATATTTTTGTGGGTCGGGGTTTCTCTTATGGTTGGGCCACGTCTCGAGAACAATCTCAAAAATGTGTAATGGGATAAAATGATGAAGATATTATTTTTTTAACCCATAAAGACCCAAACATCCACCATCTACCAAAGTCATCTACTGATCTAAAATGTTGAATAGTCATTGATCCACTAATTCTGTCAAAACATGTAAAATACAGTTATTCTTTTCATGGTCATCAGATATAATCCATTTGGACGTTCAGAAGGCTCAGACAGTGGATGAACACACTGGGTTTATGTTCAGTTATTGATATCTTTACTGTAAATGGCACTTTTTCTTCAATTTTCTCTATTTTTATACAATAATCCACAATTTAACTCTGAGCTTTCATGAACATCTATATGATTACTAAATTAAATGTTAGAAGATACTGGATTTTCACTCAAAAAAATACAAAATAAAGAGTATAATATTGCAATAAATGGTGATAAACCAATTAAGGATGGTTTAATATAGAGAAAAATTCCTTTGGAAACTAACATAAATGTCACACTGGGTCTTTATGGGTTAAATTCACATGGTCAATCACTGAAATTGTCTGTGACATGAATCGGTGGCTGCTTTTACATGTACAGTAGTATCCTTGGTATGAGGCAAATCCTAATTTTGATGACTCATAGTAAAATGTGGATACTCATATCCCTGTTTATGTGATGAATACTAGTATACTTGTATCCCAGGTGCTTATTTCTGCTGTTGAGTGGACACACACCTGTGATGTTTACAACATAACAGGTTCATTAAATCTGGCATTTCAGTAGCTGCTGCAGAACTTTAACTTTGGTTTTACACCAGTAGAAGCTCTAATAAATGATAACATTGGGAATTTCTCTTATCGGTATTATCCATAAGAAAAGTACAGTAGATCTACTAACAGCAATATGAGCCAAGACCAACAGGTAAACATGTTATTCTGTCACCACATAGGACTAGGAGGATGAAAAGTGCAGCCATGACAGACGGTAGTATGTTATCACAGTGTTCAGTGACTGGTTTAAATGTTAATCCTGTTTCCCACCATGACCTGACTTGTTGCACTGCTTATTATGGGGAATCCAGTGTTCCATTATTTTACCACAGACATGAAACAGACAGCTCCCTGTGGTCTGATAAAGTATATATGACATGTTTGTATGTGTGTTGGTATGTAATTTTGTACCTGTGCAGTAATCTGCAGCTGTCAGCGCCCAGGCTAAGGTGTGTGCAAGTAACAGTAGCTGTCACACTATCAGAGTTCTCCATCTAGAGGAGGGTCTCAAACGCTTTTATTGCCCAACTGGCTCTCAAGTGGGCCAAACCAGGAAAAATAATAACAGTAAAATTCCAGTATGAAAATGTTTACAAAATATCCTTAGAAGATAATCTGAAGAACATGAACAACAACACACAACTTGAAGTTTAAATTGGTGTGTAGGTATTTGTGTATGTGACTGTATGTGTGTGGGTGTACATGTTTGAATGGGTGTGTTTATAGATAATCATATTCTTAGGTTATATAGAAAGTGATTAAGCACTATAACAGTCTGAGGAATGTAATCGGGGGGTAGGACTGGATAAGAGTTGGCTTCTTCCTACTCCCTTTCAGGCACAACAATTATTCTTTTATTCTATTCTATTATTTTGTTTGTTTTGTTTTATCATTATTATAATTTTCCCCTATGTTTTGTATTATGTTTGTGTCTGAAATAAATTAAAAGAAAGAAAAAAGAAAGAAAGAAATTTCATCACCATTGTCTGTTAATATATTCAGTGTACTTTTGGCATTTCACAAATTCAGACCACAGGCCGGATTTGACCCTTTGGCGAGCCCATTTTAGCCCACGGGCCTTATGTTTGGCACCCCTGATCTACAGTATCCAGGTCTGTCAAAACAGGGTTAGGGCGTATCCGGGTTATTGAAATTGAGATACAGTGTTTACATGAGCAGACAGAAGGATAGGACTCTTAAAAACCCTGCAGTAGCCAGGATTCTGATATGAAACACGTCAGTATTATTGTAACTTACATGTCAGTAAAAATAGACTCACCTGTTATGTGAAAATTCCAATTGGTCAGTGGTTTGTGACGACCTTTTGCTAAGGACTAAATCTTGATGAGACTCAGAAAACACTTTTCAAGTAAATTAAACTATTGTTTGTATCATTAGTTGTTGTCAAATGACTGATTTCTTTGGTAAGTAGCCTTGTCCTAAGCAGGATAATACACAGCGAGTCGGTCATTAGATTGAAATAAGCCCCCGACAGAAGGAAGCGTGGGGGTCTTCATCATCCCTCACACTTCACTTCTCTCTGTCGGGGTTTATTTCACTATAATGACCGGCTCGTTATACTTTATCCCTTGCATATTATATGAATCTGGACAGACATGGAAATGAAATTACACTTGACTAGTTCACAAGACGTATAAAACCACAAATCAGTAATTCTAGATTTTATTCATTTTACTGTGTAGGCAGTCATATTTTTCTGCAATACTTGACCTCCCCTTAGCCCACACTTTTAAGTTAAGTTTGTTTTTGCTATGAGTAGGGGTTGAAATCTTTTATTACAACATAGGACATCAGTCATAACATCATTACGACGTGATCATAATATAATGTGTAATATATTTCAGATTTAAGCCTATATTATTAAATTCTCAGCACAGAAGAAGATGGTTTAATCTGGTGACCGAAAGCATTACGTATATTTATAAGTGAAACAGAAATGTTACTTATCACCAGCAAAAACAATAGTGACTAGGAAATGGTCCATCCTTGTCAGCATGGATGGACACAACATTAGAGACATTTAGAAAATGGAGAAAATAACTGCACTGGTACATCATAGACTGGGATCCTTTGCTTCAAGTTGTGAGAAACAGAGTTAATATCTGATAATACAGAGGCTTAATTTCATTTTATATAAGTGAACAATCACAGCTCCCAAATGTGCATAGTTCAAGATCTATTTCATTTTTATGTTTATTTCATTACTTTATTTCAATTGTCCTTTCCACTGACTGTTGGGAAAATAGGTGTCAGAGATACAGACTTGGGAAAATCAGCCTGTAGATATGAACGTATGTGTGAATATCTGTATGATACAATGTAGACATCAGTGGAAAATTATTAAAACATTTTTAAACAAAAAACAAAGCAGAAACAGAGAACCGTGCCCTCCATGTGATGCAGGATTGGCATTGAAGCCTCATACACTTGGATGTGGAAACAGCTCTTCTGTCATTCAGAAATCATTGTTTACACAACGTTCTTGTAGGATCATAATAGCATTATTCTAACAATAATAGAAATGTGGAATTATTGACATTGCCTCTTTGTGTGCAATAACAGAATGGCTCAAGTGAGAAGCGAGAGGTGCGACAGTTCCAGTTTATGGCCTGGCCTGACCATGGAGTGCCTGAGTATCCTACCCCAACACTGGCCTTTCTACGCAGAGTCAAAGCCTGTAACCCTCCAGATGCCGGGCCCATGGTGGTCCACTGCAGGTAAAACACCTACTAAATCAACTCAACAACAGGTTAATCCACAGCCTTACTCAGTTTATCCAGGGAATTAACCACATTTAATCACAACATCAATACACATCCTTTAACATCCTCAAATGAAGATAAATACAGGGCTGGACTCTGTGGCGCAGCAGTGCTCACAGTGAATGTGTTTAACTTTGCTGTTGTTGTCTCATTGTCTCATATGATTAGTTCACTGGATTTATACAGTGATTTAAAATGCAACAAGCCCAACACTTAATGAACCATGCACATTGTACAAGCAAATCATAACTCTCAGTCTAAAGCTATTACAATATAATGTACTGTCTAGTTCAGCCAGACCATTTAAAGCAAATACAAACACACGTTCTCAAAGAAAAACAAAATGTCATACCCCCAGAAAATCAATTAAACTCTGAATTATGTTGATGATGCCAAAGACTCTAATGAGTCTGTGTAGTCAAATAAGTGGATTTAGGTCAGTGTTGTTAGTAATTTCAACTGACACTTTACTAATGTTAGCATTAGCTTCACTGTAACATCAGACAGACATATACATCTAAAAAGAACAGAACGTTATCTGTCAAGAAGCTTATTTTCCGTTAAACAAAGACCTAAACTTTATGAGCTGGAAAATGACCTATTCAAACTCAATTGGTCATGTCTACTAAATTCATGTATTTTAATATAATCAAAAGCACATAGTCAGTGTTGATATGGGGTTGGATGCATAGAGTAGGGATAAACACCCATGATGCTTGAGTAAGTAGCAAATAAAAAATACTGCTTATTTTGTTGTATATCTATGGCCAAATCAATTTCATCTCCTCTGTCAGTCACTGTGTATTCAGAAAACATATTAAACCTAAAACAACATACTGTATTTTAGCTTAGGCAGGTTGCTATAGATTGTGTTTATTAGTTGATTTTTAGACATTCTTTGACCATTGAATTAAACCAGCGTATGATGTTTGTCACCAATTTTTCTGTTAGTCTTTAAATGATTACACATCTGGGATGGAGTACACTTTGAAGTTGTTCACCATGAGAGAAGTGATTCAAGTGTGTTATCACGGAAAGATGAACAGATTCATACTTAGGCTATCACTCAGGTTTTACAGATCTGATTGAAAATTACTGACAAACGTCATACGCTGCTTTAAATGATATGAAAATTCTGTTATTGTTTGCCTACTAAATCGCCCTCCTGTGGCCAACATGAAATCTGATGGGCAAAAGCAGCAGGTTCATTATAATTATCTGAAGCTACAGAGGCTGCATTATTGATTCTGAGCTTCAGAGTAGAATTGTATTACATGGGAACACATGATGGCTGAAATATGATTGGACAAATGCTGTACCATACACAACTGGAAGCAGTGTGACCAAGAGAAAAACTATGACATAAAGAGAATAGATTATTGGGAATAATTTAATACATCTTCATGGAACAATATTTTTTAATGAAGATGTTCATGTAGTGTCAGTGATTGTGACTCTTCAGGCCAGTAGAGAAGGCCGTGATAGCACTGATGGCCCTTCACTACCATCACATCATCCTTTTTTTTCTGAACTGCTCTTTTGAATCCAGTAGTTTGCAGTTTGGTCATTGTCGTATAGTTTTTTTAGAGCTAGAATTGACCACATTTAGACAAAAAAGGTGGAACTGCAGGAGCATAAGGGGGTCAACGGGGAGTTAATGTTAAGTGTTAGCTTACTGACTCTGTAAAACACTCAATTTAATCAAGTATTAAGGAACAAAGTAGCTTTCCACTCTTGATTATTATATTTGTCAGAAAAGAGTGTTTAATTAACTAAACTCAAATTCTGATTCTGATTTGACAGGCAAATAAGATGTTAGACAGACCTGTCAATCAAAGTCTGACACAAGAGACATGAAGGCCTTCTACTCAACCTCATATTTAAGGATGAAACATTTATAGATGGACCAGATCACATGTATTAGAGGTTCTAAATAAAACGGACTGGAAAGAGTCTCAGTGGAGAAAAAGTATTGACTTCTTTTTCTAAAGAAGTTCAACATAAGTCAATGGGAGTCGAGGCTTTTTAGAGACAACACTAACCATTAGTGAAATTAGAACTTTAAGATACTGACATATCATTCAATGTGCAGACTTTGTTTAGGTTATCGAAGTCAGTAAAGCCCTCATAGTAAAGGGAATAAAAACATTTGCCAACTTCTAGTAATGTTTTAGTGCAGATTATTTTTTCAGATCATATTTATATTTAATCGTATCATTTGGACAGAAATGAGAGAGCTGCAGAAGAAAGGTGTATATTATCATTTGTTATTCTGTCTGCAGCTGCTAGATGAAAGTAACTGCTGACTTTACATGCTGTTTTATAAGAATAATACCCTCTTTGCTCTATGTGTAAAATATTTCAGTCCAAAATTCCAATTATAAAAGACAAAGTAATAAAAGAAAACAGGGAACTACCCAGAAATACTTGAAAGTGTTTTTGGTACTGTACACAGCACACTCATGTTTACCATCTCCAGCTGGTCAGTGAGGCTTTAAACCAAAGAAAAGAAAAGACCAAGAGAGACAAAGATCTGAAAATCTCTGGGTAAATTGCCTCCCTCCTGCTGTGCCACAGAACCACCTCTCCTGTGGAGCACAGAGTAGGTAGGGGCAGTGATATCGCAATCCACAGCCACACGACAAAACGAAGACCTGAAGCATTGCCCTAGTATTCAATATATGGATGGTTAACACACGGTGATATTTGACCTGCTTTAGTATACAGCATGTGCAAGAGTGGGGAACTAGACATAACGACTGGGTTACACCATTTAGATGTATTTAATATTTTAGATAAATTCTAATTGAAGCAAATCCAGGTGTAAAATGAATAAAAGCACTGTTGCACAATTAAAAGCTGTTCTCTTCATTGGTATTTACCTGAAAGTCAAGGTACAATATGTAACAAACACATGTGAAGAAATTTACATGCAGCCTATTCATTGCTTTTTAATTATTGGTTTTGTTTGTTTGTGTTTTAACACACTAGCAGCAAAACAATTGTTTGAATTCATACTAAATTAGGTTTACAGATTGCCAGTGATCCAGAATAGATCTGATTACATTTTCAGAAAAGTATACGTCAAGTTCAAATTTTTAATGTATTTTTCAAATCTTTGTTTCCCCCAATTTTTCTGAGAAATTTCAAACATCTCTAACAGCAAAACTAGTGGTTGAATTCATACCAAATTGGGTTTATAGATTGCCAGTGGCCCAGAATACATGTCGTTACATTTTGGGAAAAGTAGGTGAAATTTTTTTTTTTTAAATGTCAGAACTTTTTTTTACATCTTTTTTTCCTCCTATGTTCTTGTAAAGGGAGAAATTTCATATGTGTATTAAACATCAATTTTGTTTCAATTTACTTCAAAATTGGTACATATATAGAGACAACTGATATGCTTACATCAGCACATGCATAGACATGATGACATCAGCTGGATCGATACCAAAATAAGCTACAATGCGTGCGATGCATGCGTGCATTTGTTTAATTTGCAATGAGTGAACAGATCTGTAGCTTAGCCAAAAAATGAGCTCTTTCTCTTAGTTATATGTCTTTGATAACAGCCTGAGCACTGATTTCCGTACAGAAATCTGAGTCATATGTTAAAAAGTTCTAAAGGATGATGTTGGTTCCATGTCCTTCACGTCGTGTGCAGCAGCAAGTATGCAAAACGTAGCTAGCAGGCTATCTTAGAAAATGGTCCACTAAAGTCAAGAAAGGGACTCCAATAAAATGTGTGAATATTACAAATTGTAATTTTAAGTAGTTTATTAAATATGGAAATGATTGATTAACTAAATTTCAAAATGGTCCAAAACAGTTAACTTCTAGCTTCTCTGTACTCATTCATAATATTCTAAAGTTTGCTAAGTAAAAAGTTGGCTTGTAAATCTACTCTACACTGTCACACCAAAGCTTTGGCTCTTACCATTTGAGAAAACCTTGTTGGCTGAATTAACGGAACAGTATGACCAAATAAGTAAGGAAAAAAGTAACATGGCAGCAGCTCTTTTGGTCATATTTTACAGTTGCTGCAGTCTTCCTTTTCAAATCAGTGGAACTTTATTTGTCGAACCACTGTTTTGAACAATATTCAGCAGGATCATAAAACCAGTGGATTGGGTCCATCCTGTTTTCAACTTTTTTCATTATTTTTCATAATCTTGCTCAAAAAGGCATCAAATATAAAAGCTAGACTATGTAAAGTGCATGTTTGAAGTTAATACTGGATCGCATTTCAAGTTGTAAGCTAAGCTTTTATCAAATTTCAATGTTTTTAAATGTATTTAGTTTAATGTAAGTGTTGAGTATCAACTAAACCGAGGTTCCAGCAAAGTTTTAATTCAAACTTTATTAGTTTTAAGGTAGTTTGGTACAGTATTATATACAATTAAGTCACAATTTAATGAGCTTTAAAAACGAGTCTTTGTCGGCAAAATGTAGTTGAAGCTGATTTGTGTTAATTGTGTTATGAAGTTATATTACTGAATCAGAGATAAAAGCATTTTTAACGATGTGTTTTGACATAGAGTTTCTGGAAATATTGTAGCATTTCATCTTAAGCTGTGAGACCATGTATTGTAATGGCTTAAAGGCAGAAAGCAAACCTGAATATGCAGCAGTGTTTGTGTAGACACTGACTATCATGATCCATATTATGAAGCTCCTGTTACTGACTGTCGCTCTGTGCTGTTTCAGTGCTGGTGTGGGCCGGACAGGCTGCTTCATCGTCATCGATGCCATGCTGGAGAGGATGAAACATGAGAAGTCAGTGGACATTTACGGTCATGTGACATGTATGAGAGCCCAGAGAAACTACATGGTGCAGACAGAGGATCAGTACGTTTTCATCCATGAGGCCCTGCTGGAAGCTGCAGCATGTGGCAACACAGAGGTACCCGCCCGAAACCTGTACGCCCACATCCAGAAACTCACCCAGATCCCTGCAGGAGACACTGTCACCGCTATGGAACTGGAGTTCAAGGTAGATGTTCTTCTGTTTGCCAAACAACAGCCTGAACACTCATCTTGAGTGCTTACATTGGGTCCATTATTCATTTACTCTCACTCTGGTGGTGGTAAACTACCGAAGGCAAGGTGGGTGAAGTGTATTGCCCAAGGACACAACAGTACATCACTAGGACAGAGCAGGATTTGAACTACCAACCCTCTGGTAGACGACCCATTCTATCTTCTGAGCCAAAGCCATCCAAACATGTAGCATAAATACTTCAGCTGGTGAGGATTGGGACAGCAATTAAACAGTTTTGTAGAGTGTGTTATCATCTACTAAAGCATATAGTTTCCTTCTTATATAAACCAGAGGTTACTTTTATATGTAACATTTCATAGGGCTTTAATTGTGAAATTCAACATCACATGGTATGAGTAACACTGAGCTGGTGTTCTCACATTCTGGTGTGAAAATGGCTTGTGAAATCCTTTGAATATCAATATGGTTTCAGATGGAACAGAGCTCATTTAACAATATAGCAGGCTTCACCTCTGAAATTCAATGCCAGAAGTGTCACTCTGACATGCTTTGCTATCATTCTGATGTGAGTCTGTGGAACCAAGATGTTTCTTATTTACATTCATTTTTAATATTTAGTCAGTCTTATTTAGTTTAGAAAGACAAAGTGTCAGATGATCAACCAAACTACTTTGCAGTCAGTTTGATCCTTTTCCAGCAAGAGCAGAGTGAAACTCAGACAAAAACTCTTGTTGATGTAACAGGGCACAGAAATGTGCACATTCTGTTCACTGGAGTGGAAAATTGTCCAGATTACAAAACACAACAATACAATATTCATGCATACACACAGAAACTGAGTTTATCATAAGACATGGAAATACATAAGAGCGCACACTCAAAATAATTAATATGTGTTTTTTTAAAAAGATAAAACATATTCCTTGGGTGTTTCTAAAAATCAGAACATAAACGTACAACAAAAGCTGCAAAAATGAAGTACGAACAACACCAACATATGTATTTACTGAGATGAAAGAGAAAATGTTTTTCAGATAAAAGACATTTTCATGTTTTTTACATAATTTTTTTTATATAAAAATCTGCATGTAACGCTGTAAAAAAAAAAAGGACAAAAAAATGTGCTAAATTATGGATATATTTTTTATAATTTTTTGGGTACATTTTGGGACTTTAACTAATTATGCAAGGCAGACTGTTTCACAAAAATTACTGCTCTGCAAAATCACTCATATTTTACATGTGTTTAAATGGCTAGGTTCTGCGTGTAACACGGGTGGACATGATACGTTACACACAAAAACTGGAATAACAGTGCCAATTCATGAAAGACCCACATGTCTACATTAGAAAAACACTAGGATCATCAAATTTAACAGTGTCTTTATTTATAGCAGTAAATAAGAATATTTCAAGCCACATTTTCTAGATCAAATTCACTGACACCTTGGTAGCTTTTCATGTCCTAATTTTAGTCCTATTTTTGGCCCCAATATTTCATTGAAAATTCATTGATTTAATGATGAGCTCAGAGCTCATCATTAAAGACATCCTGGGGGAGATTATATCTACATTTATCTCTTTTATTATTGGGTCTAAAAATGCTGTCAATGTGCCAGATACCAAAATCAACCCAGTTTCATAGAAGCACCCAAATGTATGTTTTATCAGGTGTTTCTGATTGAATTTTTTTGATGAATGTGGGACAGGTTCATTCTCATTGTTATGCTCTTCTGTTTGCTCCATATTGCCTCTACTTCTGACACTTTACAAGTGAAGTCTCAAAATATTGATATTACTATATGTAATAGGAGGTATTATTTAATGTGTGAGTAGAGTATCTAATTTCTGAGAAGCCTTTCTGTGGTGATTATATCCCTCTCCCCTGTGCTGTTCTATATATTTATTGCTGGTCATGTCGGTTCTTCACAGCAGGCCAAACCAACCCTAAGGCCTTGTGTGGTTTTCAAGATTACCTAAACCACCCAACTGAAAGTGAGCTCACATGAATCCCAGAAAAAACTGATGCCTACAGCTACAGTAGCTACAGTAGGTCAAAGCAGAGGCAAAGAGAGAGAGAGGATTTTCTTTTTTATCCTGTATAACAGGAGGCATCACGTCCAAACGCTGCACAGAGGAGCAGCTTTTGGACGTGAGAGCTTAACATGTGAGCTTCAGTTGACAGGCAGAAGGAGAGGGCAGGACAGGACGGGGACAGAATGGATGTCTGACAGCCTGGAGATAAGAAGGTCCTTGGTTACTGGGTCAGGTGGTTTCATACATGGGATGAGCTGAGCAGTGCACTGTCCTCAGCAACACCACTGATGTATGCAGCCACATCTGAAGGTGGTAGGCCAAAACCCGAATTATACTGCTTGTTCAAGCAAGTAGGATGGTTGTAAATCCAGACAGAGCATAATTAGGTTTTGATCCTCAGCTCACTGCAAATTTTTTTCCCAAGCAGTCCTCAAATTGACACTTGGCCGTGCAGTGCAGAGGAATCACATTAAGGCCTGTCAGCAAAGCCGGTCCAAAAAAGAAAAGTACTGCATTCTCAATTGGAATTTAGCTTTTAAAAGTTTTATTCTCCTCACTTTGATATGCATTGGCATGGAGCTGTCAACTTCAGCCTCAGCAGATTTGAGTGGGTTTGTTTTGACTTTTCGGCATCTTCAGGAGGCATTTTAACGTGTGGCACCAGGATTTTATTTGAAGTCAGAGAACAAAGAGGAGCAGTTCAGAGTGCATCATTTTAATGCATCAATAAGAATGTTAGCTCCCTGTGTCCTCTGACAACCCTGTTCAAACAATGCACTCAACCAAGACTAGGAGCACTTTCAAAAGCACAGGTAGATGGATGACACGTTGGACGTAGCTCCAGTGCAGTTAGTTTTACGGATGCAGCATTAAAAGTGGGTTTAGTTTTTTAATCTTGGACATCCTTTTGTTAAGCAGTGATGTCACCTTCTACTAATGTTCATCCCTCTGTACTGTATGTATCTGTATGCATACTCATACAGATGGTTTTAGGAGTTTCACAATCATCACACTTGTAGATTTGTTTGTCAGACCCTTCTCTCCTCTGTCCATCACAGGGGAAGGTAAATGAAGTAGTGATTGACATTAAAACGCCTGGAGTATCAAATATATAAGAGACTTAAAACGTTGATCTATTGTAGATAAAACACTGACTGGAAAATTACACTAATGATTTTATTTCAATTATATAAATGAATGTTTGGACCCAGAAAGAAGTTTTATGGCACCATGACATCAGACTTAATACCCAAATCAAACATTATTAGTGGTTTTGGGTCAGTTTTCCAATCCCCCCTGTCCTTGTCAATTATGGGGTCCCTCAGGGATCCGTTCTGGGAAAACTTTTTATTTTATGAAGGCTCCCTTGTTTTTAAACTAAGAATATATAATGGCTTTAGTGGAACATTTGTATGTGGAGAGATGACTTAGTGGTTATAAAATTCTTAAATGCCCACAAATGAAAAGGGCTTATTTTGAGTACATCCGATGAGTCAGTCTGCAAATTCTCTACAGCCTCTATTTGACCAGTCTACTGACATTTAATTCCACATATCAGATAAGTTTCTACAGCTGAACAGTAATAAAACAGAAGTAATCATTTTTGATGATTTCACCACTAACCTAAGGCATTGTAACCCATGCATGAAATCACACACAAAGCTCCATATGTTTCCTTAATGAACAACTGAGAAAAATCTTAAAATTTAAGACAATCACTGTTTGTTGCTTCATGATTTGGAAACACTAATTGGTTTCCTTATCACATCTTGGATTAGTGCAACTCTTTATATTATGGTGTTCCCTAGTCCTGTCCACAGTTGGTCCAAACTGCAGCATTAATGTTGGAACTTGATTTTAGAAATGCTTGCCAGTCCTAGCCTCTCTGGTGGACTTCAGAATTCACTGTGAGACATTGTTGAGTACAAAGCTCGCCATGGTCAAACCACTTTATATTTTGCTACATTTATTCATCAGAATTCAGCTACAAGGCCTTTCAGATCTGCCTGCAAACCGTTTTTGGGGTGTTTTGTTCATGCTAAATTTGAAAATGAGATGTCTTTTGTAGTTGTGGGTCAAATGTGATGCCAGCTGCCATTAGACATCAAGGTTAACGCTGATAAAGGTTATTATTCACTGCTCTTTGTGGCTCATTTATTTTTTTTGTCTGGTCTAATCTAGTTTATTCTTATTATGTGAGGATTGTTGTGTCATACTGATATGTCGTTGTCTTTGCATCCACAGAAACTGGCCAATTCTAAAGCACATACCTCAAGATTCATTAGTGCCAACCTGCCGTGCAACAAATTCAAGAACCGCCTGGTGAACATCATGCCTTTTGAGTCCACCCGCGTCTGCCTGCAGCCAATCAGAGGTGTTGAGGGCTCCGACTACATCAACGCTAGCTTCATTGATGGCTACAGGTAAGAAAAGACACCACTCTGGAACATGAAGATGGAAGGTAGCAGTACAGATCATGAAAATGTTCTTGTCAATATAGATCCTGATTCAGCAGAATTGTACGAAAATAATAAATCTATGCAAAATAATTGTACAAATATAAATGTCTGTAGATCTACTAGCCTCATTCCTGAGTTTACTAGTGAAATTAAACATCATCTTCTTACATTTATGATAACATTTCCACCCACAAATGTAGTAACTCCAGCCTGATTCAGCTGCATTTCTCTTCCTGTTGAATCTCCTGTTTCCAGTTCACAGCTTTATTAAGGTATCTGTAACTGACGCTGTGAAGGTCTGACTCTACTGTTACTACTAAGCACAAAAAAGATTTAAAGCAAGCGTGTCAAACTCATTTTAGTTCAGGGGCGATATACAGGCTACTGTGGTCTGAAGTGGGACAGACCAGTAAAATAATACCATTATAACCTATAAGTAATGTCAACGCCAACATTTTTTCTTTGTTTTAGAGTGAAATTGTTTACATCTACAAGCTGTCTGTAAAAAATGTGAATAACATGACCAATCTGAAATTTAATTTTAAAAAATATGTACAATTTTAACAATATTATGTCTCAGTTTATCATTTACACATTTGCATTACAACTTATAGATTGAAGTAGATCTGGATCTAGAGACACTAAAGATTAACTAACAGGAGTAAGATTATTAAAATTGCACTTATTTTTTCTTCAGCTTGTTCATATTTTTTCAGGTTATTCACATTTTTCTGCTAAAAGATACTTTGTAAATGTAACCATTTAAGTGAAGTAAAATAATTAAAAAAACTTTAGAGTTGTCATTGTCTATAGGTTATTAACCCCTAAAAACCCAGTGCTACTTTTGTGGCAATTACAAAAATGTAACTTTTTCCTCAATTGAATTTTTCTTAAGTGTTATATCACCATTTATTACAATATTATCCTCTGTATTTTGCATTTTTAACTTAAAAAAAAAAAAAAGGTAGTTTCTTATATTTAATCTGCCAAATCATGTAGAAGTTCATAAAAACTCAGATAAAAGTTGAAGATTATGTCAGGAAAGGGAAGAAAATGGGACTTTATCAGAAAAGATGTTATTAACTGATAAATGATGGTGGATGAAGACACTTGGTTTATGGTTAAACTAGTGATAAATGAAAGCTTTTTAGTGGTGAATCAATATTGTAGAAAATGACAGTGTTTCCATGTTCACTACCGAGCCTCTGAACGTCCAAATGAGTCATATCTGATGATCATGACAAAATGAATACCTGTATTTTACACCAATTATTCACATGGATTGACAGGATAAATGGATCAGACGTTATATGGGTAGATCTCCAGTGGCTTTTTGAGTCTTTATGGGATAAGACAGTTTTTATTTTATGGGTCTAGCCCATTTGAGACTGACCTGTGTTGCATATGGCCATTGAACTAAAATGAGTTTGACACACTTGATTAATACACTGTTCGGTTAAAAAAAAAGTCACACATGCAATATATGACGTCACCACCTTTGGTTCTGATTCCAGGAGACATTCAGTGGATTTAACAGCACCAATAGTTCTGATCCTTCCAT